>OW121701.1:51279115-51281615 GCA_933228785.1 Lasioglossum pauxillum
TCGAAATCGCCGGCAACGACGACCCTCCGCCGCCATATGGCAATTATAACGTAGAGTTAAGAAACTCGTCCACGCACAGGCATATTCTCTCCCTGGGGCTTAACATTGTCACACCACACACACACTCTGTGTGCCACACAGTATTCTTTCTTTCTTTTAATATTTGTGTGTCCATCTCTGTAGTCTCTCGAGACTCTCGGTAAATATACCGCCTCTTTCGTATACGCATCATTTCAGGCGACGTCGGGAGCGCGTTAATGTTCATGAGTGGAAACGCTTCTTTCCGCAAGGCGAATCGTTTCGCAGAGAGGGTGAGAGATTTGGAGATCCTCGTCGAAGCGGTGCCTACGGGCGGTCGTATTTTCAATACGACTCACGACACCGTAAAACACTCACGCAAGTCCGAACGTAAGAAATACCAATCCCTACTTCGCCTCTCGTGGAAACTATATATATATATATGTATTTAAGACGCAATGCAAAAATTGGCAATTTTCACAGAACCGCGACAAACGCCGACGAAACGCCCATCATTCGCTCGTACGTAGCAATCTTTGCAACCCGACTCAGAAACGCTCTTTAGCGCCCTCCAAAAATATTTGGAGAGGTAAGCGACGGCGGGGACTTACAAGAGCAGCGCAAGCAGTATTTGGTTACGTAAACGACCCTCAGCCAGGCGTGGTCCAGGAATTGTATCCGTGGACCGCAATGTGCGTTCGAAATGTCGATGTTCATGTGTCCTGCAGTTCACACGTTGACGCGCAATTAGCTGCGTTCTTCATCGACCCACGAGCCAAGTGATCCACCGTTCAGGGTAATCGTATATATTTTTTGATTTACAAATCAATATATGTTATATGTCTCTTGTTCTGCGGTTCGTAAGAACGCATTGTACCTGAAAGCTCCAACCAGCGCGCGAAGGAGATTCAGGCGTCGTTTTAAGGACGACACTTTCGTCGTCCGTAGAAACGGAAAAAAAACCGTCATAGTACGCGGGCGAGACTGCACACGTATCTGACGGCCGGGCGAACAGTACATTAAAAAACCGTTAAACGTGGAAAACGCGGAGAGGAATATTCTGAAAACGACGGGGATCGTAGACAACCCGATACTGGATCCAGAGAAACAATTCCTCTCCTCTTCACTTATTACATTTGGAAGATGTGAGAACGGAGGACTTCACGGCCGGCTCTGGCAGCGGTCATTCGTCCCAAACTCTCGTGGTGCGCACTATTGGGCCACACGCACGGAATAGGGTGTCAAGACTCACGACTGCTTTAAAAGCGAGCTTCACGAGCCGGTCCACTTCCCGTAAAACACATTTCCATAAAATGTTGTTGTGTGTGCTCGAGGCAACGATAAATTCCGATACAAGCGGACTCACGAGCCGGCTCTGGCCGTAGGCGATCCCCCGGGTTCTCGTCGTCCCAAGCTCGTCTGCGCGCACTATTGGGCCACACAGAGAGTAGGGTGTCGTCGGGAATAATCGCGCATAGGCTTTATGCGAGCATCACGGCCGGTCCTCTCGGAACACCGTTTTTCTTCGGAACGATATTTTATCATATTATTTTATTCGATACACTGCGGACTCGCGCAGCCGGCTCTGGCAGCGGTCATTCGTCCCAAGCTCTCGTGGTGCGCACTATTGGGCCACACGCACGGAGTAGGGTGTCTGACTCACGACTGCTTTAAATGCGAGGCATCACGGCCGGTCCGCCGCTCTCGAATGTATGTATAATAATAAATTATATATGTTCCGTTGTCAACGAACACCGCGTGCGGAGCAGCAACGTTTCGTGCTCTTGGTTATACGCGAACTCGAGATAAATAGAGAGCGGGACTCGCAACCGGCTCTGGCAGCGGTCATTCCGTCCCACGTTCTCGTGGTGCGCACTATTAGGCCACACGCACGGAGTAGGGTGTCAGACTCACGACTGCTTTAAAAACGAGCTTCACGAGCCGGTCCTTCACGTCTCGTCTATATTCTCGATGTTCGCGAACGATAACACAAACGCGTGCAACCGCGCGTTTTCCACAGGTTACCCTGATTTTGTTTGTCCTCTTCGAGACACCGTTTCGAACGGACGACTCCGGACATACTTACAACACAGAGGCGAAGACCGAGGAAGCGAATCGACGCTTACATCCCTGTTCATGCGCTACCGGTAAAATATGTCCGTATGTATAATTGTAGAGAGCCTCCTACACGACGCAGAGGACACCACAGGCGTTATTATATACGCGGTACAACACAACACTCTTTGACACGAGGTATTTTTCAAAGAGAACGACCACCCGGTGGCGGGTGAAAGAAAACATCGGTGTGTGATATCGCAACGACGGGTATTTCTATATTCGTGTGTCGATCTGCAGCATTCAGCGTCCGACGAGATATCGTACGTACCTGATCGTTCGAGTTTGCAAATGCGAACGTCGGTAATGTCGACGATTCCCGAAGACCCGAAGTACAGGCTCTTCAGCACTCACTCCCCAATACAAG
>OW121701.1:51284115-51289115 GCA_933228785.1 Lasioglossum pauxillum
TATAATAATAATAATATGTGTCTTTTCGTCGCCAGCTCTTTCAGAGACAGGTCGACGACACTCTCTTTTTCTTTCTCCTCCTCTCAATTCATTTCTACTCGTTCGAATTCTCAGAGAACCTTTCGAACGATTTTATATCATATTTCCTCCTCTTCCTTCGGGATTCTTTTTTCCTTTCCTTTCCTTCCATCCCTTTTCTCTTTCCATTCCTTTCTCTCACTTTCTTTCATTTCTCAACCTCGAACAAATTCCTTTTGCCAGTTCCCTGCGTTCTCGGTTTATATTTTTATCATATCATCACAAATCATTGAAAAATTCCTTTTTAATATTTCCCTTTTTTGCGTTTCTCTCGAGAACAAATTCCTTTTCAATATATTCCTTTTGCGTTCTTATTCTGAAGAGAACGTTCATATAGGGTTGCGCTAACATCGGAAGACGCGTATAGCTCAGTAGCATGAGTATCCCAGAAAGCACGTAACCACGGGCGCTGGACAATCGACACAAGTGCCGAGGAAGCGCGGACAGGACGCATGCTGGACTTGGGTTTCCCAATGCCCGTCTGCTCGCTCTGGGCTTGACGAAAGCCAACCTCAATTATTATATGACGTTTCTCTGCAAACATTTAGTTTGACTTCTAATCTAAGTTTTAGTTTCTCTCAAACTTCTTTCCCTAACTATCCCAAATTTTTCGCTCGGATAGTAAAGTTGATGCTCAGTTAGTACGAGTATACACAATATCAGTGAATACAAGTCACCAACCTCCTCGATGGGAGGCTCGCCACATAAGGGCCATTCGGTCTTAGACACCGACCCGTGGCAATGCTGTGTAGAGAAAAGTTCGATTACCAAAAGCACGGTACGAGACAGTCGAGACCGAAGTCTCGAGGCGCCGTGAGAGCTGCTTCTCGACCGAGATCGTAGAATAACCCCAAGCGCGCGCTGAACCGCCCGACTCGCCGAACCGTCGAGTCTCTTAAAGATACCGAACGGCCGGCAAGGACGCCGGCGCCGCGCGGTGAATAGCACGCGCGCTTATGGGCGCAAACCGCCGCGGCAACAGCCCATCCGGCGGGGCTGTTGGGACTTGGAAAAATTTTTGCAAGGAAAATTTTTTTGTACAATACAATAAATTTTTATATTTCCAGGATATTTAACACAAAATATTCAACTTTTCATATACTATCACGGCACTTTGAACATTTTACAAGTCCAACCGCCAAGAGTAAACTTTTTTCCTAGCGTTCCCAGACAATTATAAATATTAGATCATTGTATAATAACGCATTTTAACAATAAATATCAAATATGAAAGCTCTAGGACGAATATTTATCGAATAAATTAAGAATAATGACCGGGCGCATTACTTCCAACTCCGACCGTGCGAAATTTTTCAAAGTCCAACCGCCAAGAGTAAACTTTTTTGCTAGCGTTCCCAGACAATTATAAATATCAGATCATTGTATAATAATGCATTTTAACAATAAATATCAAATATGAAAGATCTAGGACGAATATTTATCGAATAAATTAAGAATAATGACCGGGCGCATTACTTCCAACTCCGACCGTGCGAAATTTTTCAAAGTCCAACCGCCAAGAGTAAACTTTTTTGCTAGCGTTCCCAGACAATTATAAATATCAGATCATTGTATAATAATGCATTTTAACAATAAATATCAAATATGAAAGATCTAGGACGAATATTTATCGAATAAATTAAGAATAATGACCGGGCGCATTACTCCCAACTCCGACCGCCAAGAGTAAACTTATCTATCCGGCGTTCTCGGACACGTATAAATATCAGAACATTGTGTAATAAAGCGTTTGAACAATAAATATCAAGTATGAAAGCGCTGGAATGAGTATTTCTCGTATAAATTGAGAATAATGTCCGGGCGTGTCGATTAGTCGGACGCTCGGTCGAATCGTTCGACGAGCCGGGGCGCGTCGGTTCGGCGCGCGGCGGAGCTCGAGCGTAATATTTCTAAGTCCGACGGACAAGAGTGAACTCTCTTCCCAGCCGTCCCGGACGACTTTAGTCGCTATATACGCGTACAATACCGCGTTCTATCAATATTTCTCGAGTTTCAAAAATGTCGGACGCGTATTGCTCCATTTATTGAGAAATAATGCTCCGACCGCCTAGAGTAAACTTATCTTTCCGGCGTTCTCGGACACGTATAAATATCAGAACATTGTGTAATAAAGCGTTTGAACAATAAATATCAAGTATGAGAGCGCTGGAATGAGTATTTCTCGTATAAATTGAGAATAATGTCCGGGCGTGTCGATTAGTCGGCCGCTCGGTCGAATCGTTCGACGAGCCGGGGCGCGTCGGTTCGGCGCGCGGCGGAGCTCGAGCGTAATATTTCTAAGTCCGACGGCCAAGAGTGAACTCTCTTCCCAGCCGTCCCGGACGACTTTAGTCGTTATATACGCGTACAATACCGCGTTCTATCAATATTTCTCGAGTTTCAAAAATGTCGGACGCGTATTGCTCCATTTATTGAGAAATAATGCTCCGACCGCCAAGAGTAAACTTATCTTTCCGGCGTTCTCGGACACGTATAAATATCAGAACATTGTGTAATAAAGCGTTTGAACAATAAATATCAAGTATGAAAGCGCTGGAATGAGTATTTCTCGTACAAATTGAGAATAATGTCCGGGCGTGTCGATTAGTCGGACGCTCGGTCGAATCGTTCGACGAGCCGGGGCGCGTCGGTTCGGCGCGCGGCGGAGCTCGAGCGTAATATTTCTAAGTCCGACGGCCAAGAGTGAACTCTCTTCCCAGCCGTCCCGGACGACTTTAGTCGCTATATACGCGTACAATACCGCGTTCTATCAATATTTCTCGAGTTTCAAAAATGTCGGACGCGTATTGCTCCATTAATTGAGAAATAATGCTCCGACCGCCAAGAGTAAACTTATCTTTCCGGCGTTCTCGGACACGTATAAATATCAGAACATTGTGTAATAAAGCGTTTGAACAATAAATATCAAGTATGAAAGCGCTGGAATGAGTATTTCTCGTATAAATTGAGAATAATGTCCGGGCGTGTCGATTAGTCGGACGCTCGGTCGAATCGTTCGACGAGCCGGGGCGCGTCGGTTCGGCGCGCGGCGGAGCTCGAGCGTAATATTTCTAAGTCCGACGGACAAGAGTGAACTCTCTTCCCAGCCGTCCCGGACGACTTTAGTCGTTATATACGCGTACAATACCGCGTTCTATCAATATTTCTCGAGTTTCAAAAATGTCGGACGCGTATTGCTCCATTTATTGAGAAATAATGCTCCGACCGCCAAGAGTAAACTTATCTTTCCGGCGTTCTCGGACACGTATAAATATCAGAACATTGTGTAATAAAGCGTTTGAACAATAAATATCAAGTATGAGAGCGCTGGAATGAGTATTTCTCGTATAAATTGAGAATAATGTCCGGGCGTGTCGATTAGTCGGCCGCTCGGTCGAATCGTTCGACGAGCCGGGGCGCGTCGGTTCGGCGCGCGGCGGAGCTCGAGCGTAATATTTCTAAGTCCGACGGCCAAGAGTGAACTCTCTTCCCAGCCGTCCCGGACGACTTTAGTCGTTATATACGCGTACAATACCGCGTTCTATCAATATTTCTCGAGTTTCAAAAATGTCGGACGCGTATTGCTCCATTAATTGAGAAATAATGCTCCGACCGCCAAGAGTAAACTTATCTTTCCGGCGTTCTCGGACACGTATAAATATCAGAACATTGTGTAATAAAGCGTTTGAACAATAAATATCAAGTATGAAAGCGCCAGCTGTTTATGGAGTTATTGAGAAATAATTTACCGAGTTATATTTCGTCGTGTACTAGTCGTGTTCTATCGGTCGTGAGGGTAAACGGCGGGCGTCAGTTTTGGTTCTGTACTGTTAGTTACATCCTCCCCGAATATGTTTGCGATGCGCGTGTTTGTATTAACGAGATTCCCTCACGTTCGATATTTTTTTTTTTCGTTCGAACCATGTCTGTGGATTTGTGCGGTTATTGGGATGCACGTTTTGACCATTTAATTGTCAATAAAAGAACATGTATTTGTTTGATATAATACAATATGTTAATGCTGTATTATTCGTATCTTCTTAATAAACTAGAAAGTTTATATTTTAATTTTTTAGGTTTAAATCACATGTATTATTTTCATGTAGCATTCGTATGGGATAATTTGTTATTTCAGTCACATTGTTGTAATAATATATGGAATATGCTGCTGGAACTCCGGCAATACGCTGCTGTAGATAGAAGCAATACGCTGCTGTAGATAGAAGCAATACGCCGCTGTAACTGAAACCAATACGGTGCTGTAGATAGAAGCAATACGCCGCTGTATCTGAAAGCAACACGCCGCTGCGAAGTGAAAGCAATACGCCGCTGCAGACGGAAGGAATACGCCGCTACAGACGAAAGCAATACGCCGCTGGAACTTTGAAATTCTTCGCGTATACAGACAGACACTTGGATAAGCCAAGCCTTCCTCTGCCAGGTTCGCGGCATTAACAATAAATAAATAAATAATAAATAAATATCGCGTGTTATTAATTATGTCCCGTTATATTTGCGTTTCTCAAGTGAAATTCAAATGATTCTAAATTGCATGACTTTCTCCCGTTCGATCAACTATGATTCTTAGCGTCGAAATGAAAAAAAAAAGAAAATTGAAATTCTATCTACTCTTCCGTGTACTAAAAAAAGGAAAGAGAACTGATATACACGAAAATGAGCAAGTTTGAATAATAAATAATTGATTTTTAATTTAGGAAAAAGAAAGTATATTATCCGCCGATAATATCGCATATTATGTTCTCTTACAAAGAATTATATATAATACGTAGAGAGCTTAGCGTGTACAAGTTTCCCGTGCGCGTATCGTGTGGACGAGAAAAATTTCAAAGTACCAGCGGCGTATCGCTTACAAATTTGGCGGCGTATCGCTTTCAAATTTGGCGGCGTATTGGTTTCAAATT
>OW121701.1:51294115-51299115 GCA_933228785.1 Lasioglossum pauxillum
GGAGTTTGGAGAAGAGTCGGTCAATCACCAGGTTGAAAATCATTGGTGACAGTGGGTCTCCCTGTTTTACACCACAAGTTGGGTGTATCGCATGGGATTCCCATCCTTCACATTGGAGCCGCGTAACCGATTGCCCATAGGTCTCCGCAATATATTCGATCATTAAATTTGGTACACCGGATGATCGTAGGGTATCCAAAATGGTCTGATGTGTGACCGAGTCAAAGGCCTTAGCCACGTCTAGGGACGCCATAAACAGAGGTTGGTGGGTCTGTCTCGAATATCTGAGAATGAAGTCCATTAGAAAGATGTTCTCGGAGCACCCATCAATCGGTCTGAAGGCCTTCTGTCGTGGGTCCAGCCGAATGTGTTGAGACATTCGATTGGCCAGGATTTTATGGAAGGCCCTAGTGATGGTCGAAGAGACCGTGATAGGTCTAAAATCACCCGGCTCCGACGCTCCATCCTTCTTGGGTATGAGGGTGGTCCTCGACTCCAGCAGGTGTTGTGGGAGCCTTAAGAGAGTCATAGTTACTCCCGCCGTTTACCCGCGCTTTTTTGAATTTCTTCACGTTGACATTCAGAGCACTGGGCAGAAATCACATTGCGTCAACACCCGTGGGGGCCATCGCAATGCTTTGTTTTAATTAGACAGTCGGATTCCCCTAGTCCGTGCCAGTTCTGAGCTGAGCGTTGAATGGCGGCCGAAGAGGACGATCGTTCTAGACGAAAGCCTCGCAGCAAGGAAGATCCGCGGGAGGCCAAGGCACGGGACCGAGCTCGGATTCCCATCAATGTGTTCACCTCGCCCAGGCCCGGCACGTCAGCCAGACCCGCTTCCCGACCAAGCCCGACACGCCCCGCTCCTCAGAGCCAATCCTTATTCCGAAGTTACGGATCCAATTTGCCGACTTCCCTTACCTACATTAATCTATCGACTAGAGGCTCTTTACCTTGGAGACCTGCTGCGGATATGGGTACGAACCGGCGCGACACCTCCACGTGGCCCTCTCCTGGATTTTCAAGGTCCGAGGGGAAGATCCGGACACCGCCGCAACTGCGGTGCTCTTCGCGTTCCAAACCCTATCTCCCTGCTAGAGGTTTCCAGGGAACTCGAACGCTTATACAGAAAAGAAAACTCTCCCCGGATCTCCCGACGGCGTCTCCAGGTCATTTTGGGTTACCCCGACGAACACTCTTACGAGGGCCCGAATGGTAAGCGGTTCCGCTGCCGGGTTCCGGAATAGAAACCGGATTCCCTTTCGCCCGATGGGTGTGTGTTTGTTTATCAATATTATGATATTTGCTCTCTCTCTCTTAGGACACCTCATCTACATAGGATTTCTCTTAGGGCTTAGGATCGACTGACTCGTGTGCAACGGCTGTTCACACGAAACCCTTCTCCACGTCAGTCCTCCAGGGCCTCGCTGGAGTATTTGCTACTACCACCAAGATCTGCACCGACGGCGGCTCCAGGCAGGCTCACGCCCAGACCCTTCTGCGCACACCGCCGCGACCCTCCTACTCGTCAGAGCTTCATGGAAGACGCGCCTTTGAAAAAAGCTAACGTCAACCTCACTTGCCGCTGACGGCGGAGTATAGGCGCGACGCTTCAGCGCCATCCATTTTCAGGGCTAGTTGCTTCGGCAGGTGAGTTGTTACACACTCCTTAGCGGATTCCGACTTCCATGGCCACCGTCCTGCTGTCTTAAGCAACCAACGCCTTTCATGGTATCCCATAAGCGTCGACTTAGGCGCCTTAACTCTGCGTTTGGTTCATCCCACAGCGCCAGTTCTGCTTACCAAAATTGGCCCACTTGGCACTCTGATCCAATATAATCTCGTGGCTTCATTGATCCAAGCAAGCCAGAGATCTCACCCATTTAAAGTTTGAGAATAGGTTGAGGTCGTTTCGGCCCCAAGGCCTCTAATCATTCGCTTTACCAGATGAGACTCGCACACGTTCATCAAAAGAGAACGAGCGAGTGCCAGCTATCCTGAGGGAAACTTCGGAGGGAACCAGCTACTAGATGGTTCGATTAGTCTTTCGCCCCTATACCCAGTTCCGACGATCGATTTGCACGTCAGAATCGCTACGGACCTCCATCAGGGTTTCCCCTGACTTCGTCCTGACCAGGCATAGTTCACCATCTTTCGGGTCCCAACGTGTACGCTCTGGGTGCGCCTCTTCTCGCAATGAGAACGAGACGCCCCGGGAGTGCGAGGCCGCATCGTAACGCGGCCCATCCTCCCTTGGTCGACGCTGAGGTACGACCTTCACTTTCATTGCGCCTTTAGGTTTACATGTCCCAATGACTCGCGCACATGTTAGACTCCTTGGTCCGTGTTTCAAGACGGGTCCTGAGAGTACCCAAAGCAGTAGCGTCGCTGACCGGTAATTCAAAGCTTGGCCAGTCCGAGGACACCGCCTGCTAACAGCTGGTTAGGCCCGGAGCCGGCACTAGGTCCGTACCATCCGGGTGACAAACTAACCGAGCTTGCGGCGGGCCTGACGCACACACATTCGAAAATGGATTGGTTGCGGCCCGATACCGTCAGAGTACCGTCACGCAGCCGGCCAGGTGATCGAGCGTCTGCCGTGTGCGCACGAAGGCGACACGACAGGCAACAACTCGAGCCGTAGACCGACACGCAACGGGTCGCGACGTTCTACTAAGGGAGAAGTGCACGACTACGCGACCGGAACATTTGCCGAAGATGGTGTACCCTCGCACTGGAACCACCGAAGTGGCCCATTGCGGGCTATCTGCGCACCAACGGAAGCCAGCCTCGTCGACGATGAATCTCCCCATTCGATCTTTTGGGTTTCTCAGGTTTACCCCTGAACGGTTTCACGTACTCTTGAACTCTCTCTTCAAAGTTCTTTTCAACTTTCCCTCACGGTACTTGTTCGCTATCGGTCTCGTGGTCATATTTAGCCTTAGATGGAGTTTACCACCCACTTAGGGCTGCACTCTCAAGCAACCCGACTCTAAGGAGAGGTCCTCCCGAAACGCGTACCAGTCGCTACGGGCCTGGCACCCTCTACGGGTAAATGGCCCCATTCAAGATGGACTTGGACGCGGTTCGACGTCTCGGGATAAATTGACCCTCCTGAACACTACATTTCCCAACGGCAGAACCGCGGGATTCAGTGCTGGGCTAATTCCTGTTCGCTCGCCGCTACTAAGGAAATCCTTGTTAGTTTCTTTTCCTCCGCTTAGTAATATGCTTAAATTCAGCGGGTAATCTCGCCTACTCTGAGGTCGTCGTACGTGATACAAAATTTTGTGTTTCGCCGAAAGAGCGTAAAAGTAGTACTCGCGAAAACGTACAAAGCACAAAAAAAAAGAAAAAAAAAAAGAAAACGAAACAACACTACACGACAGAAGAGAAAGGTAACAAAACCGATATATATGCCTTATGCGCCACACCAAAGTGTCTTTTTATATCTTTCTTCATATTATTATCGTCGATCGGAAACTCTCGCTAGACGATCTGGCCGGTTAACTTTAACGTCCGTCGAAAAGAACTTCCGGGGACTGGACGACCGACAACAGATCGCGCGGTTTCGCACGAATCGACAATGAAGCAAAGAAAAGACATGGGACGACCGACATAAAGGTTTTCATTGATATACCCTTTTCTCTCCGCGGTGCTGTTCCGTGCGTGAACACAAAAGTGTGTCTTGGCGTCGTGTGACAATCATGTTCGAAATAAGCCTCGCCAATAGAGGAGTATATATATTATAAAAGAAAATAATACATATAACCCGGTGGGATTTCTTATAAATCTCTATAATTTTTACCAAAAACGAGGGGGTACAGAAACGTTGCGCACGAAACGATGTATCATCGATCAAACACAACCAAAGAGACACGAGAGAAAGAGAGAGAGAGAGATCTTAAGACGCACTTAGGCCGTCATCAATACGATTCAACGCGAACGTGGCGATGAAATGGCAATCGCACAGATTAGCGAGGACACGTCGACGACGGGGAATAATTCCAACCCGATCAAGTACGACGTGCTCATCCCGCACATTGCTGAGCGTTGCTCGGCTGTCCATCGATCATCAAAGCGTTCGGTAGATCGAGAGATCTCTCTCTTTTTTTCTCTTCCCTCCGAAGACTCCGAAAAAGGTTATATAATGTGTTTATCGAAATCGCCGGCAACGACGACCCTCCGCCGCCATATGGCAATTATAACGTAGAGTTAAGAAACTCGTCCACGCACAGGCATATTCTCTCCCTGGGGCTTAACATTGTCACACCACACACACACTCTGTGTGCCACACAGTATTCTTTCTTTCTTTTAATATTTGTGTGTCCATCTCTGTAGTCTCTCGAGACTCTCGGTAAATATACCGCCTCTTTCGTATACGCATCATTTCAGGCGACGTCGGGAGCGCGTTAATGTTCATGAGTGGAAACGCTTCTTTCCGCAAGGCGAATCGTTTCGCAGAGAGGGTGAGAGATTTGGAGATCCTCGTCGAAGCGGTGCCTACGGGCGGTCGTATTTTCAATACGACTCACGACACCGTAAAACACTCACGCAAGTCCGAACGTAAGAAATACCAATCCCTACTTCGCCTCTCGTGGAAACTATATATATATATATGTATTTAAGACGCAATGCAAAAATTGGCAATTTTCACAGAACCGCGACAAACGCCGACGAAACGCCCATCATTCGCTCGTACGTAGCAATCTTTGCAACCCGACTCAGAAACGCTCTTTAGCGCCCTCCAAAAATATTTGGAGAGGTAAGCGACGGCGGGGACTTACAAGAGCAGCGCAAGCAGTATTTGGTTACGTAAACGACCCTCAGCCAGGCGTGGTCCAGGAATTGTATCCGTGGACCGCAATGTGCGTTCGAAATGTCGATGTTCATGTGTCCTGCAGTTCACACGTTGACGCGCAATTAGCTGCGTTCTTCATCGACCCACGAGCCAAGTGATCCACCGTTCAGGGTAATCGTATATATTTTTTGATTTACA
>OW121701.1:51304115-51309115 GCA_933228785.1 Lasioglossum pauxillum
ATTACCAAAAGCACGGTACGAGACAGTCGAGACCGAAGTCTCGAGGCGCCGTGAGAGCTGCTTCTCGACCGAGATCGTAGAATAACCCCAAGCGCGCGCTGTACCGCCCGACTCGCCGAACCGTCGAGTCTCTTAAAGATACCGAACGGCCGGCAAGGACGCCGGCGCCGCGCGGTGAATAGCACGCGCGCTTATGGGCGCAAACCGCCGCGGCAACAGCCCATCCGGCGGGGCTGTTGGGACTTGGAAAAATTTTTGCAAGGAAAATTTTTTTGTACAATACAATAAATTTTTATATTTCCAGGATATTTAACACAAAATATTCAACTTTTCATATACTATCACGGCACTTTGAACATTTTACAAGTCCAACCGCCAAGAGTAAACTTTTTTCCTAGCGTTCCCAGACAATTATAAATATTAGATCATTGTATAATAACGCATTTTAACAATAAATATCAAATATGAAAGCTCTAGGACGAATATTTATCGAATAAATTAAGAATAATGACCGGGCGCATTACTTCCAACTCCGACCGTGCGAAATTTTTCAAAGTCCAACCGCCAAGAGTAAACTTTTTTGCTAGCGTTCCCAGACAATTATAAATATCAGATCATTGTATAATAATGCATTTTAACAATAAATATCAAATATGAAAGATCTAGGACGAATATTTATCGAATAAATTAAGAATAATGACCGGGCGCATTACTTCCAACTCCGACCGTGCGAAATTTTTCAAAGTCCAACCGCCAAGAGTAAACTTTTTTGCTAGCGTTCCCAGACAATTATAAATATCAGATCATTGTATAATAATGCATTTTAACAATAAATATCAAATATGAAAGATCTAGGACGAATATTTATCGAATAAATTAAGAATAATGACCGGGCGCATTACTCCCAACTCCGACCGCCAAGAGTAAACTTATCTATCCGGCGTTCTCGGACACGTATAAATATCAGAACATTGTGTAATAAAGCGTTTGAACAATAAATATCAAGTATGAAAGCGCTGGAATGAGTATTTCTCGTATAAATTGAGAATAATGTCCGGGCGTGTCGATTAGTCGGACGCTCGGTCGAATCGTTCGACGAGCCGGGGCGCGTCGGTTCGGCGCGCGGCGGAGCTCGAGCGTAATATTTCTAAGTCCGACGGACAAGAGTGAACTCTCTTCCCAGCCGTCCCGGACGACTTTAGTCGCTATATACGCGTACAATACCGCGTTCTATCAATATTTCTCGAGTTTCAAAAATGTCGGACGCGTATTGCTCCATTTATTGAGAAATAATGCTCCGACCGCCTAGAGTAAACTTATCTTTCCGGCGTTCTCGGACACGTATAAATATCAGAACATTGTGTAATAAAGCGTTTGAACAATAAATATCAAGTATGAGAGCGCTGGAATGAGTATTTCTCGTATAAATTGAGAATAATGTCCGGGCGTGTCGATTAGTCGGCCGCTCGGTCGAATCGTTCGACGAGCCGGGGCGCGTCGGTTCGGCGCGCGGCGGAGCTCGAGCGTAATATTTCTAAGTCCGACGGCCAAGAGTGAACTCTCTTCCCAGCCGTCCCGGACGACTTTAGTCGTTATATACGCGTACAATACCGCGTTCTATCAATATTTCTCGAGTTTCAAAAATGTCGGACGCGTATTGCTCCATTTATTGAGAAATAATGCTCCGACCGCCAAGAGTAAACTTATCTTTCCGCCGTTCTCGGACACGTATAAATATCAGAACATTGTGTAATAAAGCGTTTGAACAATAAATATCAAGTATGAAAGCGCTGGAATGAGTATTTCTCGTATAAATTGAGAATAATGTCCGGGCGTGTCGATTAGTCGGACGCTCGGTCGAATCGTTCGACGAGCCGGGGCGCGTCGGTTCGGCGCGCGGCGGAGCTCGAGCGTAATATTTCTAAGTCCGACGGACAAGAGTGAACTCTCTTCCCAGCCGTCCCGGACGACTTTAGTCGCTATATACGCGTACAATACCGCGTTCTATCAATATTTCTCGAGTTTCAAAAATGTCGGACGCGTATTGCTCCATTTATTGAGAAATAATGCTCCGACCGCCTAGAGTAAACTTATCTTTCCGGCGTTCTCGGACACGTATAAATATCAGAACATTGTGTAATAAAGCGTTTGAACAATAAATATCAAGTATGAGAGCGCTGGAATGAGTATTTCTCGTATAAATTGAGAATAATGTCCGGGCGTGTCGATTAGTCGGCCGCTCGGTCGAATCGTTCGACGAGCCGGGGCGCGTCGGTTCGGCGCGCGGCGGAGCTCGAGCGTAATATTTCTAAGTCCGACGGCCAAGAGTGAACTCTCTTCCCAGCCGTCCCGGACGACTTTAGTCGTTATATACGCGTACAATACCGCGTTCTATCAATATTTCTCGAGTTTCAAAAATGTCGGACGCGTATTGCTCCATTTATTGAGAAATAATGCTCCGACCGCCAAGAGTAAACTTATCTTTCCGGCGTTCTCGGACACGTATAAATATCAGAACATTGTGTAATAAAGCGTTTGAACAATAAATATCAAGTATGAAAGCGCTGGAATGAGTATTTCTCGTATAAATTGAGAATAATGTCCGGGCGTGTCGATTAGTCGGACGCTCGGTCGAATCGTTCGACGAGCCGGGGCGCGTCGGTTCGGCGCGCGGCGGAGCTCGAGCGTAATATTTCTAAGTCCGACGGCCAAGAGTGAACTCTCTTCCCAGCCGTCCCGGACGACTTTAGTCGCTATATACGCGTACAATACCGCGTTCTATCAATATTTCTCGAGTTTCAAAAATGTCGGACGCGTATTGCTCCATTAATTGAGAAATAATGCTCCGACCGCCAAGAGTAAACTTATCTTTCCGGCGTTCTCGGACACGTATAAATATCAGAACATTGTGTAATAAAGCGTTTGAACAATAAATATCAAGTATGAAAGCGCTGGAATGAGTATTTCTCGTATAAATTGAGAATAATGTCCGGGCGTGTCGATTAGTCGGACGCTCGGTCGAATCGTTCGACGAGCCGGGGCGCGTCGGTTCGGCGCGCGGCGGAGCTCGAGCGTAATATTTCTAAGTCCGACGGACAAGAGTGAACTCTCTTCCCAGCCGTCCCGGACGACTTTAGTCGTTATATACGCGTACAATACCGCGTTCTATCAATATTTCTCGAGTTTCAAAAATGTCGGACGCGTATTGCTCCATTTATTGAGAAATAATGCTCCGACCGCCAAGAGTAAACTTATCTTTCCGGCGTTCTCGGACACGTATAAATATCAGAACATTGTGTAATAAAGCGTTTGAACAATAAATATCAAGTATGAGAGCGCTGGAATGAGTATTTCTCGTATAAATTGAGAATAATGTCCGGGCGTGTCGATTAGTCGGCCGCTCGGTCGAATCGTTCGACGAGCCGGGGCGCGTCGGTTCGGCGCGCGGCGGAGCTCGAGCGTAATATTTCTAAGTCCGACGGCCAAGAGTGAACTCTCTTCCCAGCCGTCCCGGACGACTTTAGTCGTTATATACGCGTACAATACCGCGTTCTATCAATATTTCTCGAGTTTCAAAAATGTCGGACGCGTATTGCTCCATTAATTGAGAAATAATGCTCCGACCGCCAAGAGTAAACTTATCTTTCCGGCGTTCTCGGACACGTATAAATATCAGAACATTGTGTAATAAAGCGTTTGAACAATAAATATCAAGTATGAAAGCGCCAGCTGTTTATGGAGTTATTGAGAAATAATTTACCGAGTTATATTTCGTCGTGTACTAGTCGTGTTCTATCGGTCGTGAGGGTAAACGGCGGGCGTCAGTTTTGGTTCTGTACTGTTAGTTACATCCTCCCCGAATATGTTTGCGATGCGCGTGTTTGTATTAACGAGATTCCCTCACGTTCGATATTTTTTTTTTTCGTTCGAACCATGTCTGTGGATTTGTGCGGTTATTGGGATGCACGTTTTGACCATTTAATTGTCAATAAAAGAACATGTATTTGTTTGATATAATACAATATGTTAATGCTGTATTATTCGTATCTTCTTAATAAACTAGAAAGTTTATATTTTAATTTTTTAGGTTTAAATCACATGTATTATTTTCATGTAGCATTCGTATGGGATAATTTGTTATTTCAGTCACATTGTTGTAATAATATATGGAATATGCTGCTGGAACTCCGGCAATACGCTGCTGTAGATAGAAGCAATACGCCGCTGTAACTGAAACCAATACGGTGCTGTAGATAGAAGCAATACGCCGCTGTATCTGAAAGCAACACGCCGCTGCGAAGTGAAAGCAATACGCCGCTGCAGACGGAAGGAATACGCCGCTACAGACGAAAGCAATACGCCGCTGGAACTTTGAAATTCTTCGCGTATACAGACAGACACTTGGATAAGCCAAGCCTTCCTCTGCCAGGTTCGCGGCATTAACAATAAATAAATAAATAATAAATAAATATCGCGTGTTATTAATTATGTCCCGTTATATTTGCGTTTCTCAAGTGAAATTCAAATGATTCTAAATTGCATGACTTTCTCCCGTTCGATCAACTATGATTCTTAGCGTCGAAATGAAAAAAAAAAGAAAATTGAAATTCTATCTACTCTTCCGTGTACTAAAAAAAGGAAAGAGAACTGATATACACGAAAATGAGCAAGTTTGAATAATAAATAATTGATTTTTAATTTAGGAAAAAGAAAGTATATTATCCGCCGATAATATCGCATATTATGTTCTCTTACAAAGAATTATATATAATACGTAGAGAGCTTAGCGTGTACAAGTTTCCCGTGCGCGTATCGTGTGGACGAGAAAAATTTCAAAGTACCAGCGGCGTATCGCTTACAAATTTGGCGGCGTATCGCTTTCAAATTTGGCGGCGTATTGGTTTCAAATTTGGCGGCGTATTGGTTTTCGCCCCCTTCGCGCGCCGTTCTTTTCAAAGTACCAGCGGCGTATCGCTTTCAAATTTGGCGGCGTATCGGTT
>OW121702.1:0-50000 GCA_933228785.1 Lasioglossum pauxillum
AACCTAACCTAACCTAACCTAACCTAACCTAACCTAACCTAACCTAACCTAACCTAACCTAACCTAACCTAACCTAACCTAACCTAACCTAACCTAACCTAACCTAACCTAACCTAACCTAACCTAACCTAACCTAACCTAACCTAACCTAACCTAACCTAACCTAACCTAACCTAACCTAACCTAACCTAACCTAACCTAACCTAACCTAACCTAACCTAACCTAACCTAACCTAACCTAACCTAACCTAACCTAACCTAACCTAACCTAACCTAACCTAACCTAACCTAACCTAACCTAACTCTAACCTAACCTAACCTAACCTAACCTAACCTAACCTAACCTAACCTAACCTAACCTAACCTAACCTAACCTAACCTAACCTAACCTAACCTAACCTAACCTAACCTAACCTAACCTAACCTAACCTAACCTAACCTAACCTAACCTAACCTAACCTAACCTAACCTAACCTAACCTAACCTAACCTAACCTAACCTAACCTAACCTAACCTAACCTAACCTAACCTAACCTAACCTAACCTAACCTAACCTAACCTAACCTAACCTAACCTAACCTAACCTAACCTAACCTAACCTAACCTAACCTAACCTAACCTAACCTAACCTAACCTAACCTAACCTAACCTAACCTAACCTAACCTAACCTAACCTAACCTAACCTAACCTAACCTAACCTAACCTAACCTAACCTAACCTAACCTAACCTAACCTAACCTAACCTAACCTAACCTAACCTAACCTAACCTAACCTAACCTAACCTAACCTAACCTAACCTAACCTAACCTAACCTAACCTAACCTAACCTAACCTAACCTAACCTAACCTAACCTAACCTAACCTAACCTAACCTAACCTAACCTAACCTAACCTAACCTAACCTAACCTAACCTAACCTAACCTAACCTAACCTAACCTAACCTAACCTAACCTAACCTAACCTAACCTAACCTAACCTAACCTAACCTAACCTAACCTAACCTAACCTAACCTAACCTAACCTAACCTAACCTAACCTAACCTAACCTAACCTAACCTAACCTAACCTAACCTAACCTAACCTAACCTAACCTAACCTAACCTAACCTAACCTAACCTAACCTAACCTAACCTAACCTAACCTAACCTAACCTAACCTAACCTAACCTAACCTAACCTAACCTAACCTAACCTAACCTAACCTAACCTAACCTAACCTAACCTAACCTAACCTAACCTAACCTAACCTAACCTAACCTAACCTAACCTAACCTAACCTAACCTAACCTAACCTAACCTAACCTAACCTAACCTAACCTAACCTAACCTAACCTAACCTAACCTAACCTAACCTAACCTAACCTAACCTAACCTAACCTAACCTAACCTAACCTAACCTAACCTAACCTAACCTAACCTAACCTAACCTAACCTAACCTAACCTAACCTAACCTAACCTAACCTAACCTAACCTAACCTAACCTAACCTAACCTAACCTAACCTAACCTAACCTAACCTAACCTAACCTAACCTAACCTAACCTAACCTAACCTAACCTAACCTAACCTAACCTAACCTAACCTAACCTAACCTAACCTAACCTAACCTAACCTAACCTAACCTAACCTAACCTAACCTAACCTAACCTAACCTAACCTAACCTAACCTAACCTAACCTAACCTAACCTAACCTAACCTAACCTAACCTAACCTAACCTAACCTAACCTAACCTAACCTAACCTAACCTAACCTAACCTAACCTAACCTAACCTAACCTAACCTAACCTAACCTAACCTAACCTAACCTAACCTAACCTAACCTAACCTAACCTAACCTAACCTAACCTAACCTAACCTAACCTAACCTAACCTAACCTAACCTAACCTAACCTAACCTAACCTAACCTAACCTAACCTAACCTAACCTAACCTAACCTAACCTAACCTAACCTAACCTAACCTAACCTAACCTAACCTAACCTAACCTAACCTAACCTAACCTAACCTAACCTAACCTAACCTAACCTAACCTAACCTAACCTAACCTAACCTAACCTAACCTAACCTAACCTAACCTAACCTAACCTAACCTAACCTAACCTAACCTAACCTAACCTAACCTAACCTAACCTAACCTAACCTAACCTAACCTAACCTAACCTAACCTAACCTAACCTAACCTAACCTAACCTAACCTAACCTAACCTAACCTAACCTAACCTAACCTAACCTAACCTAACCTAACCTAACCTAACCTAACCTAACCTAACCTAACCTAACCTAACCTAACCTAACCTAACCTAACCTAACCTAACCTAACCTAACCTAACCTAACCTAACCTAACCTAACCTAACCTAACCTAACCTAACCTAACCTAACCTAACCTAACCTAACCTAACCTAACCTAACCTAACCTAACCTAACCTAACCTAACCTAACCTAACCTAACCTAACCTAACCTAACCTAACCTAACCTAACCTAACCTAACCTAACCTAACCTAACCTAACCTAACCTAACCTAACCTAACCTAACCTAACCTAACCTAACCTAACCTAACCTAACCTAACCTAACCTAACCTAACCTAACCTAACCTAACCTAACCTAACCTAACCTAACCTAACCTAACCTAACCTAACCTAACCTAACCTAACCTAACCTAACCTAACCTAACCTAACCTAACCTAACCTAACCTAACCTAACCTAACCTAACCTAACCTAACCTAACCTAACCTAACCTAACCTAACCTAACCTAACCTAACCTAACCTAACCTAACCTAACCTAACCTAACCTAACCTAACCTAACCTAACCTAACCTAACCTAACCTAACCTAACCTAACCTAACCTAACCTAACCTAACCTAACCTAACCTAACCTAACCTAACCTAACCTAACCTAACCTAACCTAACCTAACCTAACCTAACCTAACCTAACCTAACCTAACCTAACCTAACCTAACCTAACCTAACCTAACCTAACCTAACCTAACCTAACCTAACCTAACCTAACCTAACCTAACCTAACCTAACCTAACCTAACCTAACCTAACCTAACCTAACCTAACCTAACCTAACCTAACCTAACCTAACCTAACCTAACCTAACCTAACCTAACCTAACCTAACCTAACCTAACCTAACCTAACCTAACCTAACCTAACCTAACCTAACCTAACCTAACCTAACCTAACCTAACCTAACCTAACCTAACCTAACCTAACCTAACCTAACCTAACCTAACCTAACCTAACCTAACCTAACCTAACCTAACCTAACCTAACCTAACCTAACCTAACCTAACCTAACCTAACCTAACCTAACCTAACCTAACCTAACCTAACCTAACCTAACCTAACCTAACCTAACCTAACCTAACCTAACCTAACCTAACCTAACCTAACCTAACCTAACCTAACCTAACCTAACCTAACCTAACCTAACCTAACCTAACCTAACCTAACCTAACCTAACCTAACCTAACCTAACCTAACCTAACCTAACCTAACCTAACCTAACCTAACCTAACCTAACCTAACCTAACCTAACCTAACCTAACCTAACCTAACCTAACCTAACCTAACCTAACCTAACCTAACCTAACCTAACCTAACCTAACCTAACCTAACCTAACCTAACCTAACCTAACCTAACCTAACCTAACCTAACCTAACCTAACCTAACCTAACCTAACCTAACCTAACCTAACCTAACCTAACCTAACCTAACCTAACCTAACCTAACCTAACCTAACCTAACCTAACCTAACCTAACCTAACCTAACCTAACCTAACCTAACCTAACCTAACCTAACCTAACCTAACCTAACCTAACCTAACCTAACCTAACCTAACCTAACCTAACCTAACCTAACCTAACCTAACCTAACCTAACCTAACCTAACCTAACCTAACCTAACCTAACCTAACCTAACCTAACCTAACCTAACCTAACCTAACCTAACCTAACCTAACCTAACCTAACCTAACCTAACCTAACCTAACCTAACCTAACCTAACCTAACCTAACCTAACCTAACCTAACCTAACCTAACCTAACCTAACCTAACCTAACCTAACCTAACCTAACCTAACCTAACCTAACCTAACCTAACCTAACCTAACCTAACCTAACCTAACCTAACCTAACCTAACCTAACCTAACCTAACCTAACCTAACCTAACCTAACCTAACCTAACCTAACCTAACCTAACCTAACCTAACCTAACCTAACCTAACCTAACCTAACCTAACCTAACCTAACCTAACCTAACCTAACCTAACCTAACCTAACCTAACCTAACCTAACCTAACCTAACCTAACCTAACCTAACCTAACCTAACCTAACCTAACCTAACCTAACCTAACCTAACCTAACCTAACCTAACCTAACCTAACCTAACCTAACCTAACCTAACCTAACCTAACCTAACCTAACCTAACCTAACCTAACCTAACCTAACCTAACCTAACCTAACCTAACCTAACCTAACCTAACCTAACCTAACCTAACCTAACCTAACCTAACCTAACCTAACCTAACCTAACCTAACCTAACCTAACCTAACCTAACCTAACCTAACCTAACCTAACCTAACCTAACCTAACCTAACCTAACCTAACCTAACCTAACCTAACCTAACCTAACCTAACCTAACCTAACCTAACCTAACCTAACCTAACCTAACCTAACCTAACCTAACCTAACCTAACCTAACCTAACCTAACCTAACCTAACCTAACCTAACCTAACCTAACCTAACCTAACCTAACCTAACCTAACCTAACCTAACCTAACCTAACCTAACCTAACCTAACCTAACCTAACCTAACCTAACCTAACCTAACCTAACCTAACCTAACCTAACCTAACCTAACCTAACCTAACCTAACCTAACCTAACCTAACCTAACCTAACCTAACCTAACCTAACCTAACCTAACCTAACCTAACCTAACCTAACCTAACCTAACCTAACCTAACCTAACCTAACCTAACCTAACCTAACCTAACCTAACCTAACCTAACCTAACCTAACCTAACCTAACCTAACCTAACCTAACCTAACCTAACCTAACCTAACCTAACCTAACCTAACCTAACCTAACCTAACCTAACCTAACCTAACCTAACCTAACCTAACCTAACCTAACCTAACCTAACCTAACCTAACCTAACCTAACCTAACCTAACCTAACCTAACCTAACCTAACCTAACCTAACCTAACCTAACCTAACCTAACCTAACCTAACCTAACCTAACCTAACCTAACCTAACCTAACCTAACCTAACCTAACCTAACCTAACCTAACCTAACCTAACCTAACCTAACCTAACCTAACCTAACCTAACCTAACCTAACCTAACCTAACCTAACCTAACCTAACCTAACCTAACCTAACCTAACCTAACCTAACCTAACCTAACCTAACCTAACCTAACCTAACCTAACCTAACCTAACCTAACCTAACCTAACCTAACCTAACCTAACCTAACCTAACCTAACCTAACCTAACCTAACCTAACCTAACCTAACCTAACCTAACCTAACCTAACCTAACCTAACCTAACCTAACCTAACCTAACCTAACCTAACCTAACCTAACCTAACCTAACCTAACCTAACCTAACCTAACCTAACCTAACCTAACCTAACCTAACCTAACCTAACCTAACCTAACCTAACCTAACCTAACCTAACCTAACCTAACCTAACCTAACCTAACCTAACCTAACCTAACCTAACCTAACCTAACCTAACCTAACCTAACCTAACCTAACCTAACCTAACCTAACCTAACCTAACCTAACCTAACCTAACCTAACCTAACCTAACCTAACCTAACCTAACCTAACCTAACCTAACCTAACCTAACCTAACCTAACCTAACCTAACCTAACCTAACCTAACCTAACCTAACCTAACCTAACCTAACCTAACCTAACCTAACCTAACCTAACCTAACCTAACCTAACCTAACCTAACCTAACCTAACCTAACCTAACCTAACCTAACCTAACCTAACCTAACCTAACCTAACCTAACCTAACCTAACCTAACCTAACCTAACCTAACCTAACCTAACCTAACCTAACCTAACCTAACCTAACCTAACCTAACCTAACCTAACCTAACCTAACCTAACCTAACCTAACCTAACCTAACCTAACCTAACCTAACCTAACCTAACCTAACCTAACCTAACCTAACCTAACCTAACCTAACCTAACCTAACCTAACCTAACCTAACCTAACCTAACCTAACCTAACCTAACCTAACCTAACCTAACCTAACCTAACCTAACCTAACCTAACCTAACCTAACCTAACCTAACCTAACCTAACCTAACCTAACCTAACCTAACCTAACCTAACCTAACCTAACCTAACCTAACCTAACCTAACCTAACCTAACCTAACCTAACCTAACCTAACCTAACCTAACCTAACCTAACCTAACCTAACCTAACCTAACCTAACCTAACCTAACCTAACCTAACCTAACCTAACCTAACCTAACCTAACCTAACCTAACCTAACCTAACCTAACCTAACCTAACCTAACCTAACCTAACCTAACCTAACCTAACCTAACCTAACCTAACCTAACCTAACCTAACCTAACCTAACCTAACCTAACCTAACCTAACCTAACCTAACCTAACCTAACCTAACCTAACCTAACCTAACCTAACCTAACCTAACCTAACCTAACCTAACCTAACCTAACCTAACCTAACCTAACCTAACCTAACCTAACCTAACCTAACCTAACCTAACCTAACCTAACCTAACCTAACCTAACCTAACCTAACCTAACCTAACCTAACCTAACCTAACCTAACCTAACCTAACCTAACCTAACCTAACCTAACCTAACCTAACCTAACCTAACCTAACCTAACCTAACCTAACCTAACCTAACCTAACCTAACCTAACCTAACCTAACCTAACCTAACCTAACCTAACCTAACCTAACCTAACCTAACCTAACCTAACCTAACCTAACCTAACCTAACCTAACCTAACCTAACCTAACCTAACCTAACCTAACCTAACCTAACCTAACCTAACCTAACCTAACCTAACCTAACCTAACCTAACCTAACCTAACCTAACCTAACCTAACCTAACCTAACCTAACCTAACCTAACCTAACCTAACCTAACCTAACCTAACCTAACCTAACCTAACCTAACCTAACCTAACCTAACCTAACCTAACCTAACCTAACCTAACCTAACCTAACCTAACCTAACCTAACCTAACCTAACCTAACCTAACCTAACCTAACCTAACCTAACCTAACCTAACCTAACCTAACCTAACCTAACCTAACCTAACCTAACCTAACCTAACCTAACCTAACCTAACCTAACCTAACCTAACCTAACCTAACCTAACCTAACCTAACCTAACCTAACCTAACCTAACCTAACCTAACCTAACCTAACCTAACCTAACCTAACCTAACCTAACCTAACCTAACCTAACCTAACCTAACCTAACCTAACCTAACCTAACCTAACCTAACCTAACCTAACCTAACCTAACCTAACCTAACCTAACCTAACCTAACCTAACCTAACCTAACCTAACCTAACCTAACCTAACCTAACCTAACCTAACCTAACCTAACCTAACCTAACCTAACCTAACCTAACCTAACCTAACCTAACCTAACCTAACCTAACCTAACCTAACCTAACCTAACCTAACCTAACCTAACCTAACCTAACCTAACCTAACCTAACCTAACCTAACCTAACCTAACCTAACCTAACCTAACCTAACCTAACCTAACCTAACCTAACCTAACCTAACCTAACCTAACCTAACCTAACCTAACCTAACCTAACCTAACCTAACCTAACCTAACCTAACCTAACCTAACCTAACCTAACCTAACCTAACCTAACCTAACCTAACCTAACCTAACCTAACCTAACCTAACCTAACCTAACCTAACCTAACCTAACCTAACCTAACCTAACCTAACCTAACCTAACCTAACCTAACCTAACCTAACCTAACCTAACCTAACCTAACCTAACCTAACCTAACCTAACCTAACCTAACCTAACCTAACCTAACCTAACCTAACCTAACCTAACCTAACCTAACCTAACCTAACCTAACCTAACCTAACCTAACCTAACCTAACCTAACCTAACCTAACCTAACCTAACCTAACCTAACCTAACCTAACCTAACCTAACCTAACCTAACCTAACCTAACCTAACCTAACCTAACCTAACCTAACCTAACCTAACCTAACCTAACCTAACCTAACCTAACCTAACCTAACCTAACCTAACCTAACCTAACCTAACCTAACCTAACCTAACCTAACCTAACCTAACCTAACCTAACCTAACCTAACCTAACCTAACCTAACCTAACCTAACCTAACCTAACCTAACCTAACCTAACCTAACCTAACCTAACCTAACCTAACCTAACCTAACCTAACCTAACCTAACCTAACCTAACCTAACCTAACCTAACCTAACCTAACCTAACCTAACCTAACCTAACCTAACCTAACCTAACCTAACCTAACCTAACCTAACCTAACCTAACCTAACCTAACCTAACCTAACCTAACCTAACCTAACCTAACCTAACCTAACCTAACCTAACCTAACCTAACCTAACCTAACCTAACCTAACCTAACCTAACCTAACCTAACCTAACCTAACCTAACCTAACCTAACCTAACCTAACCTAACCTAACCTAACCTAACCTAACCTAACCTAACCTAACCTAACCTAACCTAACCTAACCTAACCTAACCTAACCTAACCTAACCTAACCTAACCTAACCTAACCTAACCTAACCTAACCTAACCTAACCTAACCTAACCTAACCTAACCTAACCTAACCTAACCTAACCTAACCTAACCTAACCTAACCTAACCTAACCTAACCTAACCTAACCTAACCTAACCTAACCTAACCTAACCTAACCTAACCTAACCTAACCTAACCTAACCTAACCTAACCTAACCTAACCTAACCTAACCTAACCTAACCTAACCTAACCTAACCTAACCTAACCTAACCTAACCTAACCTAACCTAACCTAACCTAACCTAACCTAACCTAACCTAACCTAACCTAACCTAACCTAACCTAACCTAACCTAACCTAACCTAACCTAACCTAACCTAACCTAACCTAACCTAACCTAACCTAACCTAACCTAACCTAACCTAACCTAACCTAACCTAACCTAACCTAACCTAACCTAACCTAACCTAACCTAACCTAACCTAACCTAACCTAACCTAACCTAACCTAACCTAACCTAACCTAACCTAACCTAACCTAACCTAACCTAACCTAACCTAACCTAACCTAACCTAACCTAACCTAACCTAACCTAACCTAACCTAACCTAACCTAACCTAACCTAACCTAACCTAACCTAACCTAACCTAACCTAACCTAACCTAACCTAACCTAACCTAACCTAACCTAACCTAACCTAACCTAACCTAACCTAACCTAACCTAACCTAACCTAACCTAACCTAACCTAACCTAACCTAACCTAACCTAACCTAACCTAACCTAACCTAACCTAACCTAACCTAACCTAACCTAACCTAACCTAACCTAACCTAACCTAACCTAACCTAACCTAACCTAACCTAACCTAACCTAACCTAACCTAACCTAACCTAACCTAACCTAACCTAACCTAACCTAACCTAACCTAACCTAACCTAACCTAACCTAACCTAACCTAACCTAACCTAACCTAACCTAACCTAACCTAACCTAACCTAACCTAACCTAACCTAACCTAACCTAACCTAACCTAACCTAACCTAACCTAACCTAACCTAACCTAACCTAACCTAACCTAACCTAACCTAACCTAACCTAACCTAACCTAACCTAACCTAACCTAACCTAACCTAACCTAACCTAACCTAACCTAACCTAACCTAACCTAACCTAACCTAACCTAACCTAACCTAACCTAACCTAACCTAACCTAACCTAACCTAACCTAACCTAACCTAACCTAACCTAACCTAACCTAACCTAACCTAACCTAACCTAACCTAACCTAACCTAACCTAACCTAACCTAACCTAACCTAACCTAACCTAACCTAACCTAACCTAACCTAACCTAACCTAACCTAACCTAACCTAACCTAACCTAACCTAACCTTTTTTTTTTTTTTTTTTTTTTTTTTTTTTTTTTTTTTTTTTTTTTTTTTTTTTTTTAACGTAGGAAAAACGCTTTACGCGTACCCCGCCCTCCTGGGGGAGAGACGGGGTTATGTGGGACTGTCCGTTCCAGAAGGGACCGGACCTACCCACTAAAAAACCTACGGTGACCTCCCTAAGCTAATTTGGAGGTGGTCGGGATCTCGAAATCGAATGCGACCGACCACCTCCAGCCCCGGCTTAAAAGCCCCATTCCCGGGGGGGAGAGAAGCTCCCCCCAATCAGAACCTATTTGCTATTTGGACACCATGCGGGTCACCCACATGGTGTCCCCCATCCCTGGGGTCGCTCGGCTGGGTGCCCCGAGCCCCAGCTCGAGACACCCGCGACCCCCGGAGACCCCCCTCCTCGCTCGGGGAAGAGAACCCAAGGGTTCCCGCCCGGCCGAGGAGGGAGGTTTCCGCACGCGACAAGGAGGGGACAGAGGCGAGTTCCGGCTCGCGTCTGTCCCCTCCCCCTGTCCCACCCCCCTGGTCGACCCCATTTAAAATAATAAATAAATAATAAAACTTAATAATTAAAATAAACAGTATAAATAATTAAAATATATATATAAATTAATAAAACGGTTAAATAAATAAAATATGTAGATATATAAATATATATATACAATAAAACAAATAAAATAAATAAATGTCAATAAATAAATAAAAAGACAAACACGACGAAAACATATATATAGGGGGGGTCAATAAATAAAAGGGGGTTTATAAATAATAAATAATAAATAGATAAAATAAAACATACAGTAAAAATAATAAAATATAAATAAAAGAAGGGGGGGTCGACCGGCAGGCCGCATCTTTGTAGGTGGGGGGGGGAGGGGATTAGTGCTCCACCTCGCCCCCCCGCGGCCTGCCCACCCCGGGGGCGCCTAAAACGGCAAGCCCCCTTGGCGGCGGTACGGGTAACTACGTACCGCCGCCAGCACGTCTGCGGCCCCTAGTGGCGGGCCGTCGGCCTCGTCGGGGACGCCCCGCCGAGGCCAGCCTCCTGGCGGAGAGGGGGTCGGACTCCCTCTCCCTCTCCGCTGCCTCCTTCTGCGACATAACGGTTTCGCAGAAGGAGGCGAACGCGGATCTTGACCTCTCGCTGCCGATCATGTGGTCGACCACGACCGGCAGGGAGAGGTCCATCCCAATAACACCCCTAAGGACACTGCGCGGCTCCGACCACGCTGGACATTCCTCCAGCGTATGCCGCGCAGTGTCCTGGGCCTCACCGCAGTGGTGGCACTGCGCCGTCGGTTCCTTTCCGATCCGACACAGGTACTCCCCGAAGCAACCATGCCCGGAGAGCACCTGCGTCATGTGGTAGGTTAGCCGTACCCGACTCCTGCACCATTCCTCCAGAATGGGCAGGAGTGCCCGGACAATTGGCCGGTCCGAGTCGGCGGAAGAGATCTCCTCCCGCCAACGGACCAGGATGTCCTGCCGGGCCTGGTGCCTCAGCACTTCGACCTCTTGCCCCTCGGGGCATAACTCCCCCCGGCGGATGGAGCAGGCAATCCGATACGTGGTTGCCCGCTCCACCGCCATTAGATGGAGGGGAGTCATGCCCGCGAGGAGGCACGCCGCCTCCCCGGAGATGGTGCGAAATCCCCGTATGGTCCGAATGGCCAGCCGTCGTTGCACGCGGTTTGCGTGCAACATGTTACGCCGGCTGGCCATTAACTCTTCGGACCACACGGGGGCTCCATAAAGGAACTTCGCGTGCACCACCCCCGAGTAGAGGCGACGTATCCGATCATCGGGCCCCCCGATGTTGGGCAACAGCCGACCAATGGCGGCTGCCACCCCTTCGGCTCGGGGGGCCATACGGTCGAAGTGCTCTTCGAAGCACCAGCGGCTGTCGAGGGTCAGGCCGAGATAGTTCATCTCGCCTTTCACCTCGACAGAGGCTTCACCCACCTGGATCCGGAGCTGGGGTGGCTGCCGGCTCCGAGGCAATGCGTGTAACCACATTGCCTCGGTTTTGCCGGCAGAAATCTCCAGCCCCAATCTCCGGATCCCACCGACGACGCAGCCCACCGCTGCTTGCGCCAGGCTCAAGGTCCTCCCCCATGACCTCCCCTCGACGACCACCAATGTATCATCCGCATAGCAGATTAGGTGGACGCCGAGAGGAAGGCTAGCCCGCAGCACCGCGTCAAAAGCGAGTAGCCACAGGAGCGGTCCGAGGATCGACCCCTGTGGCACTCCGCGGTGCATCTCTTCCCTCCTGATGATTCCGTACCGGCCCGGATATTCGAACCACCTGTCCCTCAGGTAGTCCCGGATCACCTCCTTGAGGTAGGAGGGCACCTGGAAATAGTCCAGGGCCCTCACTACCTCATCCCATGGCAGGGTGTTGAAGGCGTTGGTGATATCGAGACTCACCGCCAACAACACCCTGCCTTGAGCGACAGCCTCTTTCCGGAGGGAGGCGAGACGACCGACGGCGTCTACCGTCGAACGCCCCCTCCGGAAGCCGAACTGGCTGTCGCTCAGATCGGGACCACCGTGTTGGGACAGATGCTCGACGAGGCGGTCGGCAATGATCTTTTCATAGATCTTGCCCGCCTCGTCGAGCAGACATAGGGGCCGGTACGCGGAGGGAGAGTCCGCGGGCTTTCCTGCCTTATGGAGGAGGACCAGCCTGGCGACTTTCCATTCGCTGGGGAAGATTCCCCGGCTCATGCAGGAATTTAAAATTCCTGTGAAAGCCGGGGCGAGGACGTCCAGGGCCGTGGCCAAGACCCGTCCAGGGACCCCATCGGGACCGGGGGCCTTCTTGCCCCCTTCCCGGATCCTCTGGACGGCCCGGGAGAGCTCACTCTCCGTGACCCCGAGCTCATCGGTCCAGTTGGAGTGGACCGAAGGGGGCGGGCCCTCTCTCGTTCCCTCCGAGGGAGGGAAGAGTGTACTGAGGACCCGTCCCAGGAACTCGGGGTCAAGCCCCTCGGTTATGGGGGGCGCCCACGGGCGGAGCTTGCTCAGCACCACCCTGTAGGCGCGCCCCCATGGATCCCTATCAAGGGATCCGAGGAGCTCATCCCAGGCCACGGCCTTTGCAGCGGCAATTGCACGCTGGAGAGCCATCCGGGCCGCCCTGTACTCTGTATACAGGGCGGCCACCCTCGCCTCGTCGACGCCTCCAACAGGGTTGCGTCGACGTGCGCGGGTGTACTGGCGTCGGGCGCGGACACACGTGTCCCTCGCGGCCGCAATCTCGCCCGACCACCAGTACGCTGACGTCTTCGGGGGGTGTCTACCGGCCCGGGGCATCGAAGCATCGCATAGCGACTTCATGATGCCCCGGAACCATGTCACCCCCTCGTCAGTCCCGCGCTCCGTGGGTTCAACCCAGGAGTAGGCGAGGGCTGAGGCTCTCAGGACGTCCTCGTCCAGTCGCTGCAGCGCCCATTTAACGGGCGCCGCATGGGAGCTACGTGGGGGGGGCTGGTCCGCCTGATGTTGCTGGGTGGCCTCCACCTCCATGGTGATATGGAGGTGGTCTGAGAGTGACTCCCACTCTGTGGCCACCCGCCAGGCGGACACACGGCGTACGGCTGAGGGGGTGGCCCAAGTCAGATCGACTATGGACCACCCATTATGCCGCACGCACGTTGCTACGGAGCCCCGGTTCACCAACCGGAGCTCCAAGCCCCCCGCCCAGGCCTCGAGAGTTTCTCCTCGAGGGGTGGTCCTGGGGTTTCCCCAAGTGGTAGACTTCGCGTTGAAGTCCCCCAGGACCAACATTGGACCGGCTAGGTATGGTGTAATCATCACCCTTAGCCGGTCCAGAAACCCCTCGAACTCTCCGAGGCTGCAATTGGGCGAAACGTAGCATCCCGCGACCAGAAACCTTCCCCATCGGAACAACACCACCCCTCGGCTCCGCTCGACCACGGAGCCGGGGGGGAACTCACCGCCCTTTCGGGCCCAAATTGCCACGGAGCCCCCGACGTCCCCCACCCAAGGGGAGGAGTCGGGGACGTCGTAAGGCTCCGTGACAACGGCCAGCCCTACCTCCCTCTCCGCCAGGCCATGGACAAACAAGTCCTGGGCCCGGCGGGAGTGATTGAGGTTGGCCTGCACTACCGGGAGCGTCCTAGGCATTACTGTGCCGTTGTTGACGCCCCCGGTGTGGCCACCTCGGGCCGGGCTGGCCCTGGAGGTGGGGGGTCCACCTCCATCTCCTCATTCGTGGCGGGAGGGGGTCGGGCAGGCTCCCCTCCCCCCGGGGCCTTTTTGTTGGTGGGCCCCTTCCCACCAACTTTCTGGCCTTTCCTCGGGGGCGGGGGGCACACGCCACTCCCCGCCTTGTGCCCGGCCGGTCTCCCCAGTTCGGTGCAAATCGGGCACCGGGGAGCCGCCGAGCACTCGTTCGCCCGGTGGCCGGTCTCACCGCACTTGTAGCACTGGCCGCTACGGTCGACCGTGCTAGTGCACCGCTGCCTGACATGTCCCACAGCCAGGCAGCGGAAGCACTGCAGCGGTCTAGCGGCCAGTGCCTCTACTTTTGCGGTGGACCAGCCAACCCGCAATTTGCCCTTGGTCGCCAATTGGCGAGCCGCCGCGGCGGGGCATTTGAGCCACGTGGTGCCCAACCCGGTGGCCGGGGACTTGATGTCCCCGACCTTTACCGAGTCGGGCGGGCACCCCGTGGCCTCCGCCACCGCCGCTATAACCTCCCCGGGGGTGACGGAGTCGTCCAGGCCCCTCAGGCGGAGATCCGCCGTCTTGAGGGGCCTGTTGACCCTCACCCCCATTCCGCTCAGCGCGGTTGCCATGCGGGCTGCCAGAGCGTCTGCTTTGGCAGCCCCCTCGGGCCCGGGGATCTCCAATAGGAGACCCCCGGTCACCGCCCGCTTTATGCGGATCTCCCCCACCCCAATCTCGTCGAGCTTGATGGCGGCCTTGGCCGCCGCCATAGCCTCCGCCAGGGTTGTTTTACACCCCTCCGGAATGGTTAGCGATATCGCTGCCGCCTTCGGAGGGGTGGCCACCCTGGGCGGGACCTTCCCCCCCCCAACCTTTCCCTGGGGGGCCTTTTGGGGTCCCGTGGTGACAGGAGGGGTGGGGGGAGGGTTGGCGGCCTTCCTAGCCGCCTCCCTCGCTTTCCGGCCCACCACTGTAGCCCAGGAGCCCTCGGAGGGGGCAACAGGGGGTTCGGTGCGGGTCGGGGCTGGTTTAGTCGGCCGCGAGGGGGCGGGGGGAGGAGGAGGAGGGGGCATAAGTGCCGCCGCCGCGGCTTCTCCCTTCTTCTTCTTTTTGTTTTTCTTCTTCTTCTTTTTTGTCTTCTCGTCCCCCGGACGAGAAGAACGAGCGGCGGGTGTGTGGGACGGAGGAGGAGGAGGGGGGAAAACAGGGACAAGGGGGGGGCCCGCCGGGACCTCGACGCCACTCCGAAGGGCAGGGGACGAGCGGGCGGTCCCAAAGACCGCCACGCTCAATTCCTCCTGCACCTTCTTAATGGGGGCAAGCTTGGCATCTAATAGTGCGCCAAGCTGCTGTAACAGCCCCGAGTGGCCAGCCCCCACCTCCGTTATAGTCGGAGGGGGAGGAACAGGAGGCCAGCCACTCGCGCGGGGTGGGGGGTAAGTCCTCCCCACCTCCAAAGCGCCCGTACCCGTCTGCGCCATCCGAGGGGGTGACGATGCGACGGCGGGAGGAGGGGAAAGCAATTGCGGTGCTACTCCCCTCCTCTTCATCGCCATCATCTCCTCCCTGATGGCACAGTTGGAGGCCGTCAGGTCCTCCACCTTCCTCCGCAGGGCCTCGTTCTGCTTTTTCAGTTCGAGGTACCTGGCGGCCTCGAGGGAGGGGGAGGGGGAGGGGGAGGTATCAGGGTTTATAGATCCCGGCTCTCGCTCTCCCCTTCGCACCAGCTCCACGAAGGCGGCCTCCGCATAGCGTGCGGACCATTTGAGGTCACGCACGCTAGTGCCTTTGAGGTTCGTACTCCTCAGGGCGGTCCTCTCCACGAGGCGGATTCTCTCCAGGAATTCCTGGAGAATGTCGCCCGTGGAGAGGGGCCGGACCTCGAGGGCCATCTCCTCGACTCGTGGGGTGGAGTCCTTTTTTCTCGGCGCTCCCCCCTCCTCGGTGCAGAGTTTCCGCTTGCGCGTCTCTGAAGTTTCGGATCCGGTCTCCGAACCCGTCACCGAAACTGCCGAGGTAACTGCCGGCCCTGGCTCCGTGGTGGAAAGTACCACGGGCACCTCCGGGTCTTGTGGAGCCTGACCTCCCACGACCCCGAACCTCGCTGCGTCGACGAGTGCGGCCCTGGTCATTCTGCGGGTGGCACGCACCGTCTTCGCTCCCGCCTTGCTCACGTCCAGTGATGGGGTGGCACTGGCAGATGCCACACCCATCACTGGGACCTCCCCCACGCCCAATGCGTGGGAGGCATCTCCCCGAAGGGAGGCATCGCTGGTAGCACTTACCTTCCGGGTGGCCCAGTGGTCCACCAGCCCGGACTCGCAGTCGACGGATAACGACCCAGAGGGGGCCTGCTCGCCCACCCCCTCTGTGCCGGTACTGGGGTATCCCTCCCCTGCACCGTAAATGGTATCTTCGTTCGGTGTATCAGCCATTATAAACAATAAACACTCCCACTTGCCCTGGTCGTCACCAAAAGAAGATAAAATCCGTCCCTCGAGGGGCACTGCGATTTCCGAGTGCTGCCACACTACGGTCAGGCAATGCCCCCCACTCACCCCTCGCTCCGTTAGCACACGGCACCGGAAAACCATCAGTGCCGTGCCCCAGGGTCCACCACGAGGAGGTGGAGCGAGAGGATTTAGCCCTGTGACAACCCTCAAATAGAGAGTACGGACCGACAGTGGATCAGAGTCTCCACTGTAGGCGCCACAGGACCGAAGACCCCAACCTAACCTAACCTAACCTAACCTAACCTAACCTAACCTAACCTAACCTAACCTAACCTAACCTAACCTAACCTAACCTAACCTAACCTAACCTAACCTAACCTAACCTAACCTAACCTAACCTAACCTAACCTAACCTAACCTAACCTAACCTAACCTAACCTAACCTAACCTAACCTAACCTAACCTAACCTAACCTAACCTAACCTAACCTAACCTAACCTAACCTAACCTAACCTAACCTAACCTAACCTAACCTAACCTAACCTAACCTAACCTAACCTAACCTAACCTAACCTAACCTAACCTAACCTAACCTAACCTAACCTAACCTAACCTAACCTAACCTAACCTAACCTAACCTAACCTAACCTAACCTAACCTAACCTAACCTAACCTAACCTAACCTAACCTAACCTAACCTAACCTAACCTAACCTAACCTAACCTAACCTAACCTAACCTAACCTAACCTAACCTAACCTAACCTAACCTAACCTAACCTAACCTAACCTAACCTAACCTAACCTAACCTAACCTAACCTAACCTAACCTAACCTAACCTAACCTAACCTAACCTAACCTAACCTAACCTAACCTAACCTAACCTAACCTAACCTAACCTAACCTAACCTAACCTAACCTAACCTAACCTAACCTAACCTAACCTAACCTAACCTAACCTAACCTAACCTAACCTAACCTAACCTAACCTAACCTAACCTAACCTAACCTAACCTAACCTAACCTAACCTAACCTAACCTAACCTAACCTAACCTAACCTAACCTAACCTAACCTAACCTAACCTAACCTAACCTAACCTAACCTAACCTAACCTAACCTAACCTAACCTAACCTAACCTAACCTAACCTAACCTAACCTAACCTAACCTAACCTAACCTAACCTAACCTAACCTAACCTAACCTAACCTAACCTAACCTAACCTAACCTAACCTAACCTAACCTAACCTAACCTAACCTAACCTAACCTAACCTAACCTAACCTAACCTAACCTAACCTAACCTAACCTAACCTAACCTAACCTAACCTAACCTAACCTAACCTAACCTAACCTAACCTAACCTAACCTAACCTAACCTAACCTAACCTAACCTAACCTAACCTAACCTAACCTAACCTAACCTAACCTAACCTAACCTAACCTAACCTAACCTAACCTAACCTAACCTAACCTAACCTAACCTAACCTAACCTAACCTAACCTAACCTAACCTAACCTAACCTAACCTAACCTAACCTAACCTAACCTAACCTAACCTAACCTAACCTAACCTAACCTAACCTAACCTAACCTAACCTAACCTAACCTAACCTAACCTAACCTAACCTAACCTAACCTAACCTAACCTAACCTAACCTAACCTAACCTAACCTAACCTAACCTAACCTAACCTAACCTAACCTAACCTAACCTAACCTAACCTAACCTAACCTAACCTAACCTAACCTAACCTAACCTAACCTAACCTAACCTAACCTAACCTAACCTAACCTAACCTAACCTAACCTAACCTAACCTAACCTAACCTAACCTAACCTAACCTAACCTAACCTAACCTAACCTAACCTAACCTAACCTAACCTAACCTAACCTAACCTAACCTAACCTAACCTAACCTAACCTAACCTAACCTAACCTAACCTAACCTAACCTAACCTAACCTAACCTAACCTAACCTAACCTAACCTAACCTAACCTAACCTAACCTAACCTAACCTAACCTAACCTAACCTAACCTAACCTAACCTAACCTAACCTAACCTAACCTAACCTAACCTAACCTAACCTAACCTAACCTAACCTAACCTAACCTAACCTAACCTAACCTAACCTAACCTAACCTAACCTAACCTAACCTAACCTAACCTAACCTAACCTAACCTAACCTAACCTAACCTAACCTAACCTAACCTAACCTAACCTAACCTAACCTAACCTAACCTAACCTAACCTAACCTAACCTAACCTAACCTAACCTAACCTAACCTAACCTAACCTAACCTAACCTAACCTAACCTAACCTAACCTAACCTAACCTAACCTAACCTAACCTAACCTAACCTAACCTAACCTAACCTAACCTAACCTAACCTAACCTAACCTAACCTAACCTAACCTAACCTAACCTAACCTAACCTAACCTAACCTAACCTAACCTAACCTAACCTAACCTAACCTAACCTAACCTAACCTAACCTAACCTAACCTAACCTAACCTAACCTAACCTAACCTAACCTAACCTAACCTAACCTAACCTAACCTAACCTAACCTAACCTAACCTAACCTAACCTAACCTAACCTAACCTAACCTAACCTAACCTAACCTAACCTAACCTAACCTAACCTAACCTAACCTAACCTAACCTAACCTAACCTAACCTAACCTAACCTAACCTAACCTAACCTAACCTAACCTAACCTAACCTAACCTAACCTAACCTAACCTAACCTAACCTAACCTAACCTAACCTAACCTAACCTAACCTAACCTAACCTAACCTAACCTAACCTAACCTAACCTAACCTAACCTAACCTAACCTAACCTAACCTAACCTAACCTAACCTAACCTAACCTAACCTAACCTAACCTAACCTAACCTAACCTAACCTAACCTAACCTAACCTAACCTAACCTAACCTAACCTAACCTAACCTAACCTAACCTAACCTAACCTAACCTAACCTAACCTAACCTAACCTAACCTAACCTAACCTAACCTAACCTAACCTAACCTAACCTAACCTAACCTAACCTAACCTAACCTAACCTAACCTAACCTAACCTAACCTAACCTAACCTAACCTAACCTAACCTAACCTAACCTAACCTAACCTAACCTAACCTAACCTAACCTAACCTAACCTAACCTAACCTAACCTAACCTAACCTAACCTAACCTAACCTAACCTAACCTAACCTAACCTAACCTAACCTAACCTAACCTAACCTAACCTAACCTAACCTAACCTAACCTAACCTAACCTAACCTAACCTAACCTAACCTAACCTAACCTAACCTAACCTAACCTAACCTAACCTAACCTAACCTAACCTAACCTAACCTAACCTAACCTAACCTAACCTAACCTAACCTAACCTAACCTAACCTAACCTAACCTAACCTAACCTAACCTAACCTAACCTAACCTAACCTAACCTAACCTAACCTAACCTAACCTAACCTAACCTAACCTAACCTAACCTAACCTAACCTAACCTAACCTAACCTAACCTAACCTAACCTAACCTAACCTAACCTAACCTAACCTAACCTAACCTAACCTAACCTAACCTAACCTAACCTAACCTAACCTAACCTAACCTAACCTAACCTAACCTAACCTAACCTAACCTAACCTAACCTAACCTAACCTAACCTAACCTAACCTAACCTAACCTAACCTAACCTAACCTAACCTAACCTAACCTAACCTAACCTAACCTAACCTAACCTAACCTAACCTAACCTAACCTAACCTAACCTAACCTAACCTAACCTAACCTAACCTAACCTAACCTAACCTAACCTAACCTAACCTAACCTAACCTAACCTAACCTAACCTAACCTAACCTAACCTAACCTAACCTAACCTAACCTAACCTAACCTAACCTAACCTAACCTAACCTAACCTAACCTAACCTAACCTAACCTAACCTAACCTAACCTAACCTAACCTAACCTAACCTAACCTAACCTAACCTAACCTAACCTAACCTAACCTAACCTAACCTAACCTAACCTAACCTAACCTAACCTAACCTAACCTAACCTAACCTAACCTAACCTAACCTAACCTAACCTAACCTAACCTAACCTAACCTAACCTAACCTAACCTAACCTAACCTAACCTAACCTAACCTAACCTAACCTAACCTAACCTAACCTAACCTAACCTAACCTAACCTAACCTAACCTAACCTAACCTAACCTAACCTAACCTAACCTAACCTAACCTAACCTAACCTAACCTAACCTAACCTAACCTAACCTAACCTAACCTAACCTAACCTAACCTAACCTAACCTAACCTAACCTAACCTAACCTAACCTAACCTAACCTAACCTAACCTAACCTAACCTAACCTAACCTAACCTAACCTAACCTAACCTAACCTAACCTAACCTAACCTAACCTAACCTAACCTAACCTAACCTAACCTAACCTAACCTAACCTAACCTAACCTAACCTAACCTAACCTAACCTAACCTAACCTAACCTAACCTAACCTAACCTAACCTAACCTAACCTAACCTAACCTAACCTAACCTAACCTAACCTAACCTAACCTAACCTAACCTAACCTAACCTAACCTAACCTAACCTAACCTAACCTAACCTAACCTAACCTAACCTAACCTAACCTAACCTAACCTAACCTAACCTAACCTAACCTAACCTAACCTAACCTAACCTAACCTAACCTAACCTAACCTAACCTAACCTAACCTAACCTAACCTAACCTAACCTAACCTAACCTAACCTAACCTAACCTAACCTAACCTAACCTAACCTAACCTAACCTAACCTAACCTAACCTAACCTAACCTAACCTAACCTAACCTAACCTAACCTAACCTAACCTAACCTAACCTAACCTAACCTAACCTAACCTAACCTAACCTAACCTAACCTAACCTAACCTAACCTAACCTAACCTAACCTAACCTAACCTAACCTAACCTAACCTAACCTAACCTAACCTAACCTAACCTAACCTAACCTAACCTAACCTAACCTAACCTAACCTAACCTAACCTAACCTAACCTAACCTAACCTAACCTAACCTAACCTAACCTAACCTAACCTAACCTAACCTAACCTAACCTAACCTAACCTAACCTAACCTAACCTAACCTAACCTAACCTAACCTAACCTAACCTAACCTAACCTAACCTAACCTAACCTAACCTAACCTAACCTAACCTAACCTAACCTAACCTAACCTAACCTAACCTAACCTAACCTAACCTAACCTAACCTAACCTAACCTAACCTAACCTAACCTAACCTAACCTAACCTAACCTAACCTAACCTAACCTAACCTAACCTAACCTAACCTAACCTAACCTAACCTAACCTAACCTAACCTAACCTAACCTAACCTAACCTAACCTAACCTAACCTAACCTAACCTAACCTAACCTAACCTAACCTAACCTAACCTAACCTAACCTAACCTAACCTAACCTAACCTAACCTAACCTAACCTAACCTAACCTAACCTAACCTAACCTAACCTAACCTAACCTAACCTAACCTAACCTAACCTAACCTAACCTAACCTAACCTAACCTAACCTAACCTAACCTAACCTAACCTAACCTAACCTAACCTAACCTAACCTAACCTAACCTAACCTAACCTAACCTAACCTAACCTAACCTAACCTAACCTAACCTAACCTAACCTAACCTAACCTAACCTAACCTAACCTAACCTAACCTAACCTAACCTAACCTAACCTAACCTAACCTAACCTAACCTAACCTAACCTAACCTAACCTAACCTAACCTAACCTAACCTAACCTAACCTAACCTAACCTAACCTAACCTAACCTAACCTAACCTAACCTAACCTAACCTAACCTAACCTAACCTAACCTAACCTAACCTAACCTAACCTAACCTAACCTAACCTAACCTAACCTAACCTAACCTAACCTAACCTAACCTAACCTAACCTAACCTAACCTAACCTAACCTAACCTAACCTAACCTAACCTAACCTAACCTAACCTAACCTAACCTAACCTAACCTAACCTAACCTAACCTAACCTAACCTAACCTAACCTAACCTAACCTAACCTAACCTAACCTAACCTAACCTAACCTAACCTAACCTAACCTAACCTAACCTAACCTAACCTAACCTAACCTAACCTAACCTAACCTAACCTAACCTAACCTAACCTAACCTAACCTAACCTAACCTAACCTAACCTAACCTAACCTAACCTAACCTAACCTAACCTAACCTAACCTAACCTAACCTAACCTAACCTAACCTAACCTAACCTAACCTAACCTAACCTAACCTAACCTAACCTAACCTAACCTAACCTAACCTAACCTAACCTAACCTAACCTAACCTAACCTAACCTAACCTAACCTAACCTAACCTAACCTAACCTAACCTAACCTAACCTAACCTAACCTAACCTAACCTAACCTAACCTAACCTAACCTAACCTAACCTAACCTAACCTAACCTAACCTAACCTAACCTAACCTAACCTAACCTAACCTAACCTAACCTAACCTAACCTAACCTAACCTAACCTAACCTAACCTAACCTAACCTAACCTAACCTAACCTAACCTAACCTAACCTAACCTAACCTAACCTAACCTAACCTAACCTAACCTAACCTAACCTAACCTAACCTAACCTAACCTAACCTAACCTAACCTAACCTAACCTAACCTAACCTAACCTAACCTAACCTAACCTAACCTAACCTAACCTAACCTAACCTAACCTAACCTAACCTAACCTAACCTAACCTAACCTAACCTAACCTAACCTAACCTAACCTAACCTAACCTAACCTAACCTAACCTAACCTAACCTAACCTAACCTAACCTAACCTAACCTAACCTAACCTAACCTAACCTAACCTAACCTAACCTAACCTAACCTAACCTAACCTAACCTAACCTAACCTAACCTAACCTAACCTAACCTAACCTAACCTAACCTAACCTAACCTAACCTAACCTAACCTAACCTAACCTAACCTAACCTAACCTAACCTAACCTAACCTAACCTAACCTAACCTAACCTAACCTAACCTAACCTAACCTAACCTAACCTAACCTAACCTAACCTAACCTAACCTAACCTAACCTAACCTAACCTAACCTAACCTAACCTAACCTAACCTAACCTAACCTAACCTAACCTAACCTAACCTAACCTAACCTAACCTAACCTAACCTAACCTAACCTAACCTAACCTAACCTAACCTAACCTAACCTAACCTAACCTAACCTAACCTAACCTAACCTAACCTAACCTAACCTAACCTAACCTAACCTAACCTAACCTAACCTAACCTAACCTAACCTAACCTAACCTAACCTAACCTAACCTAACCTAACCTAACCTAACCTAACCTAACCTAACCTAACCTAACCTAACCTAACCTAACCTAACCTAACCTAACCTAACCTAACCTAACCTAACCTAACCTAACCTAACCTAACCTAACCTAACCTAACCTAACCTAACCTAACCTAACCTAACCTAACCTAACCTAACCTAACCTAACCTAACCTAACCTAACCTAACCTAACCTAACCTAACCTAACCTAACCTAACCTAACCTAACCTAACCTAACCTAACCTAACCTAACCTAACCTAACCTAACCTAACCTAACCTAACCTAACCTAACCTAACCTAACCTAACCTAACCTAACCTAACCTAACCTAACCTAACCTAACCTAACCTAACCTAACCTAACCTAACCTAACCTAACCTAACCTAACCTAACCTAACCTAACCTAACCTAACCTAACCTAACCTAACCTAACCTAACCTAACCTAACCTAACCTAACCTAACCTAACCTAACCTAACCTAACCTAACCTAACCTAACCTAACCTAACCTAACCTAACCTAACCTAACCTAACCTAACCTAACCTAACCTAACCTAACCTAACCTAACCTAACCTAACCTAACCTAACCTAACCTAACCTAACCTAACCTAACCTAACCTAACCTAACCTAACCTAACCTAACCTAACCTAACCTAACCTAACCTAACCTAACCTAACCTAACCTAACCTAACCTAACCTAACCTAACCTAACCTAACCTAACCTAACCTAACCTAACCTAACCTAACCTAACCTAACCTAACCTAACCTAACCTAACCTAACCTAACCTAACCTAACCTAACCTAACCTAACCTAACCTAACCTAACCTAACCTAACCTAACCTAACCTAACCTAACCTAACCTAACCTAACCTAACCTAACCTAACCTAACCTAACCTAACCTAACCTAACCTAACCTAACCTAACCTAACCTAACCTAACCTAACCTAACCTAACCTAACCTAACCTAACCTAACCTAACCTAACCTAACCTAACCTAACCTAACCTAACCTAACCTAACCTAACCTAACCTAACCTAACCTAACCTAACCTAACCTAACCTAACCTAACCTAACCTAACCTAACCTAACCTAACCTAACCTAACCTAACCTAACCTAACCTAACCTAACCTAACCTAACCTAACCTAACCTAACCTAACCTAACCTAACCTAACCTAACCTAACCTAACCTAACCTAACCTAACCTAACCTAACCTAACCTAACCTAACCTAACCTAACCTAACCTAACCTAACCTAACCTAACCTAACCTAACCTTTTTTTTTTTTTTTTTTACGTTGGGGAAATCCGTTATGGATAACCCCCCCCATTACTGGAAATGAGGGGGGGCCAATGTCGGACTCTCACCGACTAAAACCCCACGGCCGCCCCTAGACATCTAACGCGGGGTGCCGGGATCGCGCGAGCATACAACCGGACACCCTCGCTGTCTATCGATAGACCATCCCGATGGGGGAGTGAAGCTCCCCCAACGTTTAACCCCTCTACAAGGGAACCGCAGCGACGGCGACTGCGTTTCCCCCTCCCTAGGTCACCCGATGGGACGCCGAGTTCCAGCTCGACGCCCCGATGACCCGAGAGATCCCGTCGTTCGCCCATACCGGTGCGCGATAAAGAAAGGCGCGTAACGGTAAAATACCCACCGGCGGTACGAACGAGGGGATCCCAGTACGCGGTAAGGCCCGCCCCTCGGAGGGGTGCATTTCGCACACCCCCGGGGCGAGCCCCCATCCCGTGAGTCCAGGAGGTACCCGGTACCTCCACCCTCACTGCCCTCCTCCGGCGATCGAGCGTCCCCGATCGTGGGAGGAGGGGTATCCCCGTTTTTGGACTGCGCCAGAAGGGCGCAGCCTCTTACACCCCCCCGGTGGACCGCGCCAGAAGGGCGCGGCCTCTTTCCCTCCCGGTGGACCACACCAGAAGGGTGTGGCCTCTTCCAACCCCGTGGACCACGCCTGAAGGGCGTGGCCTCTTACCCCGTGTCCATTACCCCCTCCCTCGGAGGAGGAGCCGGAGCGGCCGGTTCTTTCCCCGCGCCTCCACCTCGGTTCTGCCCGGGTTTGGTCCCGGACAGAAACGAGGGGCACGCGCGGGTCCCTGATCTGTGGCCTGCAGGCAGGCCAAGATCCCCGCAAAGGGGGCACTTCGGCGGCGACCTACAAGTCGCCGCTCGGTGCCCCTCCTCCCCGCACCTATAACACCGGCCGATCCGGCTCGGCTCCTCCTTATAGGCACATTTTGCCTGTGTGTGGCCTCGACGAAGGCAGCGGTAGCATTGGAGCATACGTTGCTCCAATACCTCTACCCTCGCCGAGGCCCACCCCACCCTTATCCGGCCGGCGCCGGCCACCTTTCTAGCCGCCGCTAAAGGCAGCCTGGCCCAGCACGTGCCGGGCCCCATCCCCGAAGGCGGTCTGGTGACCACCCCCACGCGTAGGAGCTCGGGGGCGCAGTCCGCTGCGCCCGCGAGTGCGGAACGAACCGCCTCCGAGGTGGCATTAACGCCAAGCCCCCGGAGACGGATCTCCGCCGTCCTCGTGGGGGTGCCCACCAGCACCCCTGTACCCGCCAGGGCCTCTCTCATTTTACCAGCGAGGGCCTCGGCCTTCGCTCTATTGCCCTCCCCACGGACCCTAATCATTAGGGCCCCAGTTCTCGCCACCCCAAACGCGACTCCGTCGGTGATGCCGACGGATTCTAAGGGGACCTGGCGGGTAACCACCTCCATCGCGCCGGCCAACGACGCCTCCACCCCCAACGGCACGGTGAGAGTCACCGCCGCCGTCTTCGGCGCCCGCGGCAATCGCGGTGTCGCCTTGCCCCCCGGAGGACCATCCCCTCCCACTCGCGCGGGGGTCTTCCCCTGCTTAGCAGGTGGCTGGGTGGGTGCAGCCCCCGGAGTAGGCCGCGCTGCGGCCACTTTGGCCGCCCGCTTGGCCTTGCCCCGGGAGACCACCTCCACCCAGCTCCCCTCCCTTCCCGCCGCAGGGGTGGTGGGGGGGACCGTCTCCCCCCCTGACGTCACCCCGGAATGCGCCGAGCTCGCGGATCGAGCTCGGCTGCCCGATTTCGGGGTCTTATCCCCCCTCCCCCCCTTCGTGGTCCCCTTTTTACGGGGGGCCACGCTCCCGGCGGGAGGGGGCCCCGCGAAACGCTCTGCAGCGTCCCGCGGGACCTCCCTCCCGCCGTGAGGTAGAAGCGCCGCAATAATGCGCCTCTCCATCTCCCTCATCTTTCCCTCGACGATGTCAACCACTATACGGTTGACATCCTCGAGGGAAAACAACGCGTCGCGGCGGGATCCCCCCGCGTCTTCCCTGGTCCCCGCGTCTACCCCGGTTACCGGCTGGGGTGGCGGACGCGGCCGCAACCCCTCCCTCCCCGTCGTCGAAGGGGGTGGAGAAACCCCACCCGTGGACACGGGTTTTCCCCCCTCACCCCCACCCTTGGAACTCCTCTTGGCCATACGAACGGCAACCGGGCCCTCGTATTTGTCCAAGAGGTCGTCCCGTTCATTCTGCACGAGGCGGAGGCGTCCCTCCAACTCTCGTGCATACTCTTGAATCCCCGCGATGTCCGAAGACACGCACCCCGTCGCGCTCGCGCGAGCTCCGAGCTCGTAGCCGGCGGCGCGAATGCGCCGACTCGCAACCCGGAGCTCGTTCTGGAGGCTCCCCTTGAGGCCCTTCGAGACGGTTGACACGCGGTCAACCGCCTCGGTCGCCTCCCGAATGATCTGGGTCAGCCCGTCGGTTACAGTTGTACTGCACTCGACGGACAGATCCTTCACACTCGGGAGGTTCCGCGCCGATCCCTTCGAGAACCGAACGTTCTCGGACCCGTAGTAGTCCCCCAGAGGGGGAGACGACCTCACGACCACTTTACCCGGTGCGACCTCAAGGGGAGCCCCGCCCCTCTTCCTACCCGTGCCCATCGAGGAGACGGACGAATGAACGGAGCTCTGAGTCTCCCACTCGTCCGCCCCCCCGCCCCGCTCCCACGGTAGAGCCCCGTACTCCTCCCAAGGGAGTCCCGGAGACAGCGGCACCCCCACACTCAGCATCGGACGCGGCGACCCCGCGGACCGTGACGTTCCCGCCACAGCCCCCGGAGACGCCGGATCCGAGCGAGGCGAAGACGCCGCCGCCTCCGTCCCCACCCCGCGGCTGTCGCCTCGGTTGCCCGAGCCGCCAGCCGCGGAGGCATCCCCGCCGGCGGAGGTACCCTCCCCCGCAGAAACGCCTGACACTCCCCCCGACCCTTTCGAGCCCGCCTTCCCCTTACCGCGCCCCTTCGCGGATTTAATCCCCTTATCCCCAAATATCTTTGAAAAATCCATATCATTATCATCACGCCCTTGGTTACTCCACCCGAAGATGTTTCACTCGTCAGGCAACAAAAAATTCTCGGTGCGGAAAACACTAACCACCGGGGTGCCGCACCCCCGGCAGGCCCTATACAACCACGGTTCGGGCAAACCCGTGGAGGTGGCATACTAGCGATCCGATGCACCCACCGGACCCACTCCCGGCGTCTAATCCGGGAGTGCTCCCTCACCGCATGCCAGAGCTTGGAGTTAAGGACTTTGTGAGGTTTATCCTCCTCGCAGGGCCGGCCGATTAAGGCAAGCCCCCCCGTGCCGTAAAACATGACCACGGACACGGTATGGGGCCACGGGCAGACATCTTGCTGCCCGTGACACTTGGTTTACACGCGGAGGCATTGCCCGTCTGCGAGTGAAGCTCGCAGGAAAAAGAGTGGGGAATGCCCCCGCGTGCACCCCTCGCCCCGTTAGCACACACCGCAGTGTGTCCCAGGGTCCACCACGAGGAGGTGGGGCGAGAGGAATTAGACCTTGGACAACCCTCAAATAGAGAGTACGGACCGACAGTGGATCTGAATCACCACTGTAGGCGCCCAAGGTCCTAGGACCCCAACCTAACCTAACCTAACCTAACCTAACCTAACCTAACCTAACCTAACCTAACCTAACCTAACCTAACCTAACCTAACCTAACCTAACCTAACCTAACCTAACCTAACCTAACCTAACCTAACCTAACCTAACCTAACCTAACCTAACCTAACCTAACCTAACCTAACCTAACCTAACCTTTCGAAGATTTTCCTCTTTATTAAATTAAATTAACCGTAACCCGCAACTGTCTCTCTCTCTCTCTAGCCACGCAAGCAACAATTTACACACTAAATTTTAACGAATCGCATATAATCTTAATATTATTTTAATCCTATTTCGCTACGCACTTAAACCTATCCGCTAACACTATTTAATTAAGACCTAACTCTAATACGTTTATTCGTACTGCCGTCCGGAAACTTATAGCGCGGAGTTTTCCCGTCGGCTGTCCGAAAACTTTCCGCGCCAAACCGCGGTCCGGAAACTTTTCGCCCCAAAATTTCCCGTCGGCAAACAAAATGACTTTTCACAAGGTTACCCGGCACTCCACCCACAAACCAATTCCGAGGAACAATAGCGGGGGACCCCCTGCGGTGCGCTTGTTACTTTATTCTACTACAAACTGACTCTAGCCGAAGTTACCCATAAGATGGACAAGGCCCGCTAGCTCTCTTTCTATCGAACTACTAGTGTGCAGCCTTAAGGGTGCGCACTAGAGTCTATCTTTGTCTTCGAAATCTACGCTCTCTTTCTATTCGCTAGTCCGAAAACTTTTGGCGCGAGTCCGAAAACTTTCCGCGCGAACTCAATTTCCGCCGTCGGCAAGCGAGTCCGGAAACTTATCGCGCGAAAACGAATTCTGCCGTCGGCCACTACTGAAAAGCACTCCCTGCTGTTATAACTAACTGTTTTAAACACTCCACTCGTTAAACACTAACTATTATCCCCGCACAGCGGATAGCTGCTAAAATACTACAACAAGACCCCCCATTAACGGCACAGCGTCACTATTTTAATGATAACTAATCACCACTATCGTAATTATCTATTATGTACTTAAACAAAAACTCTAATTTACTAAGTCCTCAACTGAAATCTCTCGAGTAATCAAACCTAAAACCTCGGTGTCTGTACCCTAGTAGCTACTAAACCGCTCTGAGGTCGTGGGGTTGTTCGGTAAAGCCAACGGCTTACCGTATCCCCTCTTTACATCCTTTTTAAAAATTTCAGTTGCCCTCCCTTTGTAAGCCGCGACCTTTCTCCTGCCGCGTTTATCAATTTTATTGTGAGTTTTTAGCTCACTTTACTAAAAACTCCCCTGTGACTTTCCGAGGTCGGCCTGCTGTTGTTTCTTAACCTTCTAGCTGTTGATCTAAAAAGTCGCTTCAAATCTAAAGTTTTTTGATGGTGACTAATTTTACGGGTAAAGATCTCCTTCGGAACGGGTTGGAGCTCTATAGGATATACATATATAGTAAGTGTATATTACAGTACGAACTCGCGGTCATCCAACCCGTCTCCGTGACATCTTCCCCGTTTACATGAAATTAGTCTTACATCAGACCTAAATCCTTTCCGATATTTGAGAGGATTTCCCTGCATCGGTGCATTTTTATACTATTGCCCGGTGAGGAGCGCGCTAATCTTATCAATATGCTTCGCTATATTAATTTACACTTCGTGTCGCGCCTAACTATTGGCAACCCTATGCTCTTCGATTACCTTTTCCATGCAGGAAATACCTAATGTCGATGCAGTAGTATACCTACTCTCTAAAGATTGTCGATAATCTATTCGCTAATTCTAAGCTCTAACCGTGCTTATACTTATATTTTAGTTCCACAAAGGACTCACAATTTTCAAATTAACATTGTAGCCTCTATAGGGGTCTCTCGATCCTAAAAAATTAGTGACTACATGTGAACTTATTACTCCTATACGTGTGTCAAATTTCTACGCATAGTGAACTCTACAGGTCTTTTAATCTCGAATTTTCGTTCGCGATTCAACTCGGCGTTTCTCTCTAATGGTCGTGCCCGGCTTTTCTTCGTTAAAACGATGAAATTCCGGGACCTCCTTGTCATTCGCCTAATACGCATATACATGTTTCTCTCTCGCGTTCAATACGAAAATCATCGTTCACTCTTTTGTTAATAACTTTATGACAGAGTTTATCTGACATAAAGTTACTATTTTTCCGAGATCTACGTTTTATACTGCGTATATTTTCAAACTTTTCCTCTTTTTTTCGCACGATTATTGTACGTTTCCTCCTTGTTACGTGCGCATGGCACGCATCTAACTTTCTCTCTCTCATATTTTACGAAAATCTAATTTCTTACTTCTATTACTGAATTTTATGTCAATGTTTATTTGACATAAAACCCTTTATTTCTAATTCTCTACAACCTGTACCGATTATTTTTCCGTTTTTTGCTCTCCAAAATTTTCAGCTGAACCAGCTCGAAATTCTAATATTCAACCTCGATAGGTTATCAGGGTTTGCAAAAAACTCCTACTGCTGAAATGATTTAGCCTATTTCTTTCTAAGAGCCGTGATATTTGCAAAAATGTTCAACGCAATAATGCTCGAATTCCTTCTCCGCCATCTTTATTTTCCTAGTTCGCCACGTGTTTGCTCCTTACTTTTGGCAACCGAACCATCATATTTCGCTAATTCAGAACCCGATTTACCTTTTGTCGATACATCAGGTAACACGTTCTCTAATTATTGTCGATAACAATTTCGCTCGAATCTATATACTATACGCATTTACTTTATATAAACTATCGAATTGTAGAAACGAATAGGTTCGCATCTGTAATTTCTCACCCTTTCACTTATTACTATCTTAATATAATTACTTATTTAATATAATCAAATTACTAACTACTTGGCTAGAGAGAGACTCGAATTTTATCTATGTACAGTCCTATTGTTTTACTTTAGAGGAGCTTTTAACAAACTTTAGTATTTTACAATTTTGTTAGTCCTCCCTTGCTCATCTCGTCCCTGTATTTCAGTAGAGGGTCCTTTGGAAGGTTGAGTTATCCCTGCATCAGCAGCCTTGGACGATATCGTGGGGTGTTGAATTCCAGGACCGGTTCCGCTCAGCGAGCCTTTCGCAGTCCTTTGGTCAGCGGGCCCTCGAGATTGTCCTCGTCGGACTGCTGCAGTCATGCTCCATCCTTACTCCCTTGGTCCCTTCTACCGCTCCGCCTTCCTTTTTCCTCAGCTCGTTTCCCCTCTGAAGCCTAAATCAAACAGAAAGAAAAGACAAATCATTATCATGTGCTTCCTCTCTTTCCTCCCTGATCCTCCTTCTTTCCTCTTCCTCTTTTTCCTTCAATATTTCTGTGCAGAATTTAGAGAAGCTATTCCAGCATCTTTCCTGCTCCAGAATCTTCTCCATCAGGACTCCTGGTCGGAGGCCCCCTGATGAGATGTTTAATTCCTCCAGTAGCACTGTCCTTTGCTCCTCCCATCTCTGGCAGTGGAACAGCGTGTGTTCTGGCGAGTCCTCCGTATCGGGGTGGAACCAGCAGCTGCTGTTCTCTGCCTTACCTATTTTCCTTCTGAATTTATTAAACACTCCGTGACCCGTGAGCGCTTGGGTGATATAGAAGTTTAGGCTCCCATGCTTTCTGTTGATCCATTCCGTTATATTGGGAATCAGCTGGTACGTCCACCTCCCAACTGATGCGCTCGCCCACTCCTCTTGCCATTGTACGAGCGATCTATCTGCAGCCTTCTTTTTGAGCCATCTCCTCATTGCTCTCTTCCTTACTTCGGCCGGTTCTTCAGGGTCTCTTGTTGCATTGAATTCCTCTATTTCAGGGATGTATGCCTGATCCAGTGGATTTTCATACAGGTCCCTGAGCTCCAGGACTTCTGGAGGGTCGTCCCTGTATGCCCCTTCTGGAACTCGCCTGGCTGCGTTCCTTCGTGGCCTGTTTACCTCGCTGTGTTCTGTTCTGGCTTCAAGCGCTGCTTCCCATTCGAAAAGGATCCTTCTCTCTTTAATTTTTATGTTCCAGGGAACAACTCCGGTAAGGACGGCAAGGGTCTCCATAGGTACCGTTCTGTAGGCCGAGGCGACTCTGGCCAGTCCGAGCCTCTGTGTACTTCTCAGAATTCTCCAATTTGCTTCTATCGTGGCCGCCTCGGCCCAGATCGGCGCCCCGTACAATACTATTGCTTCTAGCACCATATAGTACAGACGCCTCGCATCGTTTCTCAGTCCGCCCTGATTTCCCATGAGGCTTGATAGAGCTGCCATCGTCCTGATTCCCTTGTCAGTTGTTCCCTGGACGTGCTTCCTGAATTGACCTCTGTGGTCAAATTCGACCCCGAGGTACCTCAGCGTCTGCGAAGGTCTGATATCCACGCCGTCGGATCTGAAAAAGAAGTCGTCAGGAATCCTTTTCCTATTCGTAAACATAGCCTCCGTTTTCTGGAGAGCTAACTCGAGGCCGGCATCTTTCAGCCACTTTCCTATCTCCTTTATGGCTTCTTCCGCCCTTTCCTTCAGATTTTGGAGCCTGCTGCTTTCCACCAGAATCAGAATGTCATCCGCGAATGCTATTACTTGGCATCCTCTGGGCCATGTCTTCCGAAGGAGTCCGTCGTAGACCAGGTTCCAGAATAAGGGACCGAGCACCGAGCCCTGTGGGACCCCCATTTCCGCTTCAAGGGTCGCCTCGTAACCCACTGTGCTGCAAAAGATTTTCCTATTAGTAAAATAGTCCGAAGTGATTCTCCGCAGATAATCTGGGACTCCTCTTTTTTCCAGCTCCCTCTGGATCTGTTCCCATCTTAGCGTATTAAACGCGTTTTTTACGTCTAACGCTATCATGACGGAGTACCTCTGTCTATTTATACAGCTTTTAATTTTCTTATTGACTTCCCACATAGCATGCGTTGTGGACCTTCCTTTTGCGAAGCCATATTGGTTTGGTTCGAACGGATTTTCTCCCATTACCTCGGCGAACCTCTCTTTCAAAACATGTTCGAAGAGTTTTGATATAGCGTCGATTATGCATATCGGCCTGAAGGCGGAAATGAGGGTAGGATCCTTTCCAGGCTTCCTCAGGAGCACTGTTCTGGCGCATTTCCATTTCTCTGGAATTTTCCCTCTTCTTAATATCCCGGAGAAAAGCGCCGCGAACGCATCAGGTCTTCGGAGTGCAAACTCTTTGATAATTCCTGGAGAAACCCCGTCCAGTCCTGCTGCCTTCTTGGCTGCTATCTTACTGGCTGCTCTTCTAATTTCTTCCTCTGAAACCTCTGGGACAGCTGGGTCACTTGTTTCTGCTCTAGTCTCTATCTGCGCCTGGGCTTCTCCTAGTTCGATTCTGCCGTCAGCCGGCCTCCTAGGGAAAAGTCCCCTCAGGACCTTGTCCAAGAAATCCTTCGACAAGGTTGCTGGGGGTGTTGTCGACTTTACCTTGCCCATAATATTTTTGTACGGTTTCCCCCATACGTCCTTGTTTATCTCATCGCAGAACTCTTTCCACTTTTCTGTTTTGGCCTTGGTGATATTCGTTCTCAGTTCCTTAATGGTGGATTTATAAAGAATTTCAAGGATCTCCAATTCTTCGGTACTTTTGCCTTTCCTCTTAATTTTTCCTCTTTCTCTCTGGATTTTCCTTTTCAATTTCCTAGCTGTATTACGCAGAGTCGTTAGCTCGTTTTTCCACCATGAATTAATTTTTCTGTCTGCGTGTTCATTGGTTTTTGCTTTGGCCAGGCTCTTATCTAAAACAGAGTTTAAAAGAGATAGAAACTTTTCTTCTTCGTTCTTACCGTATGTTCCCAGCTGTCCCAGATTTTCTTGATCGATTTTCCTGGCGAATTCGGTTTTAGCTTTTTCCATTGTATCCTGTGTAGTTATCCATTTGGGTTTAAACGTTACTTTCTTCGGAATACTGTACTCCATCTCGATGTTTGTTAAAATGTATCTGTGGTCTGAATCCGTTTCTGTTTCTAAAACCTGTGAAATTGCCGAAAAATTATTTAAGGAAGGTATCGCCAGAAAGTCTATACTTGACGATCTCGCTCCGTGGATAAATGTGGGTCCTCCACTCGGTTTGATTGGATGGATTCCAATCTTCCAAAATTCCTCCAGAACGATTCTCCCTCTTTCGTTTGTTAGTTTGGAGCCCCATGCTGCCGCTTGAGCGTTGAAATCGCCTCCTATTATTAATTTCTTTCCTTCCTTTTTCCTTTCTTTCATGTAATTTGCGACTCTTTCCAATCTGCCTGCGAACTCATTTGTTGACAAGCTGGGTGATAAGTAGATACTCACCACGGTGAACTCTCCCAGCTCGACGGCGGTGAAGTCGTCTTCCTGTTTGTCCGCATTCTCGTATCTCGCGAGACCGTTGAATTTGGTGACCCAAATTGCCGTCCTGTTGTCCTTGCCAAAAATCCATGGCCCGGGGTTGAAGAGCGGGTCCGCGATTAGGACCACGTCGACTTCCAACTCCACCGCCGTCTGGGCCAGGAGATGTTGTGCGCTTCTACAATGATTAAGATTGATTTGCAAAATTTTTAGATTGAATTCTACTTAAAAACTCTGCTGTTCGCCTCCGCTAAATATTTTTTGTATTGAGGGCAGTTTGCGGCTCCGGCCACGTGTTCCGCCCTCGCCGCTGGGATGTTCAATCTGGTGCACAGCACGCAACACCTTGTTGCTATGCATCCGTTTATGTGGTGTCCTACTGTGCCACATCTTCTGCACAATTCTCTACCTTCGAATTTCTCTGGGCAGGAGTACGCCATGTGACCAAACGCGTGGCATCGGTAGCACCTTACAATGTTCACCGCCCTCCTCATTTTGCATATAGTGAAGCCAATCTTAATTTTGTTCCCCTCACCCAGCTTGTCCGCGACCTCCACCGGAACTGCGACTATCGCCGTTTTATTCCCTCCGTAACCAAATTTCAGTGCCCTGACCTCGATTTCCGCGGCAAGCGATTCGCCTATGTCCGCGCTCAGCGCGATTTCTCGTCTAATTTCTTCTTTGTTCAGCGTAGGCTCTATCTCGCTAATTTCGAGAGTTATTTTCGGAGTGAGTTTTCTAACCGTTGTTTCGGGGCCTAATGCTACTCTGACCGTGTTTTCCAATGCCATAGGATTTGACTCTTTTTGAAGTTCGATTATCAAGTCCCCTCCTCTGGAACGTCTAACCGTCTGGACTCCCCTTAATTTGTCCGATGCCTCGTCCTTTAGTTTCTTTATTATGTCCGCGTATGTTCTTTCTGCTGTCGCTTTGACTATTATAGCCTCCGATTTGGGAGGTGGGGGGGGTTTCCTAATTCTTTTGATCCTGTCTTCTTCTTTCTTCCTATTTTCTTCCTCCTCTAATCTTTTTTTCCTAATCTCCTTTTCTTTCCTTTTCTCGATCGCAATTTGTTTCCTCTTTTCAGCTTTTCCCATTGTCCACCCATCCTCATCGTTTCCTTCTCGAGCCTCCTCTTCCCCGCTCGCCAGGTTCGCGTCCTCGTCGTCTTCTTCTTCTTCTGCCCCCGTCCTATCTACTATCGTTTCTTTCTTCCTAGCTAAATTCTTTCTGCTAATATTTTTCCCCTTAGACTCCCCTGTCCTGCTTCCTTCTGCCTTAGAATTCCTACTCTCTATCTCTCTCGCTTTTTCCGCGGCCGCTGACCTCCTAATAAAGCCCGGTGAGCACTGCGTTTCTTTATTTTGAAAGCCTAGCATTTCTCGCATTTCGATATTCTGTACAAAATATAGCAAGCAATTAGACGCCGTCACAGCATGGTGTGCGTGTCTCTCCATAGCCTGGACCTCCTTTCTTACGTGGGTGACCCATTCCTCCCCCTCGGTACTCTTCTCTACTTCCCAGAGAGTTTTTTTGATCCCAGCTGAATATTCTTTCACCTTTTTTATGGTCTTCGCGAGGTCGTTAACCATCTCTTTTATCTCTTTTTCTTCCCCCTTTGTTTCTAAGTCTACCGTTTCGATTTCTAGTTCCGAATTCTTATTCGAATCTACCTCGTTTCCGATATTCAGGGGGACCGTTTTCTCGCCCGAATCGTGCCTACTCTTTTTTTTTGTTACCAAAGGACGCACTCCTCTTATCCCTTTTCCTATTTCCGAATCTGTTGACTCACTCGTGTACCCTCCATCCGCTTTTCTCTTTCCCTTTTTCTGCCTCCCACCCTGCGACATTACTAATTTCCTCCTAATAGGAGAACCACTAGGAGTCGCGAAATTTTCCTGATCTGCCGTAGTACTCATGTTAACGTGTTTACTTAATATCGGTAACGACTCATTTGTGAAACTCTATTTACTAATTTATTCTTTTTCTATTTTCAGGTTCGTGATTCTCTCCCAGGTTACCCAAGGATTCCCCAGGACACTAAGAAAACTGTAAACGATCAGGTTTCCTTTCGAAGATTTTCCTCTTTATTAAATTAAATTAACCGTAACCCGCAACTGTCTCTCTCTCTCTCTAGCCACGCAAGCAACAATTTACACACTAAATTTTAACGAATCGCATATAATCTTAATATTATTTTAATCCTATTTCGCTACGCACTTAAACCTATCCGCTAACACTATTTAATTAAGACCTAACTCTAATACGTTTATTCGTACTGCAACCTAACCTAACCTAACCTAACCTAACCTAACCTAACCTAACCTAACCTAACCTAACCTAACCTAACCTAACCTAACCTAACCTAACCTAACCTAACCTAACCTAACCTAACCTAACCTAACCTAACCTAACCTAACCTAACCTAACCTAACCTAACCTAACCTAACCTAACCTAACCTAACCTAACCTAACCTAACCTAACCTAACCTAACCTAACCTAACCTAACCTAACCTAACCTAACCTAACCTAACCTAACCTAACCTAACCTAACCTAACCTAACCTAACCTAACCTAACCTAACCTAACCTAACCTAACCTAACCTAACCTAACCTAACCTAACCTAACCTAACCTAACCTAACCTAACCTAACCTAACCTAACCTAACCTAACCTAACCTAACCTAACCTAACCTAACCTAACCTAACCTAACCTAACCTAACCTAACCTAACCTAACCTAACCTAACCTAACCTAACCTAACCTAACCTAACCTAACCTAACCTAACCTAACCTAACCTAACCTAACCTAACCTAACCTAACCTAACCTAACCTAACCTAACCTAACCTAACCTAACCTAACCTAACCTAACCTAACCTAACCTAACCTAACCTAACCTAACCTAACCTAACCTAACCTAACCTAACCTAACCTAACCTAACCTAACCTAACCTAACCTAACCTAACCTAACCTAACCTAACCTAACCTAACCTAACCTAACCTAACCTAACCTAACCTAACCTAACCTAACCTAACCTAACCTAACCTAACCTAACCTAACCTAACCTAACCTAACCTAACCTAACCTAACCTAACCTAACCTAACCTAACCTAACCTAACCTAACCTAACCTAACCTAACCTAACCTAACCTAACCTAACCTAACCTAACCTAACCTAACCTAACCTAACCTAACCTAACCTAACCTAACCTAACCTAACCTAACCTAACCTAACCTAACCTAACCTAACCTAACCTAACCTAACCTAACCTAACCTAACCTAACCTAACCTAACCTAACCTAACCTAACCTAACCTAACCTAACCTAACCTAACCTAACCTAACCTAACCTAACCTAACCTAACCTAACCTAACCTAACCTAACCTAACCTAACCTAACCTAACCTAACCTAACCTAACCTAACCTAACCTAACCTAACCTAACCTAACCTAACCTAACCTAACCTAACCTAACCTAACCTAACCTAACCTAACCTAACCTAACCTAACCTAACCTAACCTAACCTAACCTAACCTAACCTAACCTAACCTAACCTAACCTAACCTAACCTAACCTAACCTTTATATAAGGAGTTTGCCCTTTTTATTGATGTCCGATGAACTCAATTTAAAGAAAACACAATTGTCCACTTCTATATACAAAACAAAAATTATCGTAACTTAATACGCTCGCTGGTGAGTGTTACCTCGTACAAAATTACTTTTATCGCACGCTTCTAAATACAAAAACGGCGATAACTGCCCTACGGGTTGACCAAATTGATCCGCACCTACTTTAAAGTAATCTACTTTCGAATACCTATCCTATGATACCCCACACGGGGGGGTGTTCTCGCACTTTAAATTTTGAAAAGGGTGGAGGACCCTTTTCAAAATTTGTCTGATCGTTTTGAAACTTCGGGGTTGGATAGGTCTCGGAGAGTCCCACCAAATCCCTTCAGTAATCAAAACTCTAAATCTAACTTTTTACCCTACTACATATAAAAACTACCTTAAGTGTTATATTAACCTAAAATTTTTTTGTGCTGGGTCTTCCTAATTTTTGACGCCCTCTCAAACGAGTACCCACTCGGGGGGGTTCAAAGCAAAAATTAGGAAACCGAGCACGCCACGAAGTTCAGAAACTTTTTTTGGGGTCACGAAAAAAAAATTATAAAAAATAAGAAATTTTCCGACTCCCAAAAAATTCTATAGAAATTAATTCTATTCTAATTGCTTCGGCTCCCCTCAATTTATCTAAAAATTGTCGGTAAGCACGAAAACCACTCTAAAATACTCTATTCGTATCCTAGCTTCGTATAAAAATACTTCCTACGGGGACACTATCCCCTCCACCTAAATTTTGGCACGGTAGAATCCTCAAGGGGGACCCCCCGCACTGCTCCAATTCTTTGGAATTTTCGAAAACCGACGTTTCCTACCCTAAATTCCGCAAAATCAAAAATTCCCCAATGAGAGCGACAAGGACAGCTCAATACACTTGGGGCTCTCTCTCTATCGCATTACTGATGAGCAGCCTTAAGGGTGCGCACTACTAGCTATCCTTCTCTGAGGATTTCACTCTCTCTCCAACGCATTACGGAACTGGAATACGGATTTCCCTATTCCTGTCCTTTTCGCACTCGTTTGAAAACTGTATACGCGTCCTTCTCGCACTCATACGCAAGGTATATAGTGTTAGAATGGCGCGTATCTCCCTTATTTTTGGGCGGATTCGGGATTTTCAAGGTGTTTTGAAGACCTTGAACACCCCTCTTCCTTCCTAGTATGGAATTTTCAGAAAATCCCCCACCCTTAGATGGACGAGTCACTAAAAACTAACCTATTTCTTACTATTTAAAAAACTTTTTATCCTCACTTATTTAGTAACTACTACTATTCCTAATCCGTAACTAAAAGAAATTCCACTACGTGTGAGTTCGCTTTTGTACTCGAGTCGACCTCAAATTAGAATAATTTACACCTTTGGGAGAGTATGGTAGGGATACAGGATGCCCTTACTTTCCCTCAGTCTGTCAGAACAAAAACTCAAAATTATCACTGGACTTGACCACATTAAATCTGTATCCAGATATTCCGAACTCCCTTAAGTTAACTACTTCTATATTACTCTCTCACCTTATATGCACTAAACGTGTCTTAATCTTTTCGGCTTTTGCTAACACGAACTTATGGGCCGAATCTCGCGTCAAAAGTTCGTGTAGGTTATGCCCCTAAATCTTATGGGAATTGTCCACGCAATTTCCGAACGAAAGCCGCACCGAGATTCCGTGTACTCCTCCCTTGCGATCACTTTGAATTTACTCAATCTAAATCCTCCTAAAGTTTGTAATAATTAATTAACTAGCTAAAAGCAGGTATAATTCCGGTATTTAACTACCACAATTTAATAAATCAAAAATTTAAACTAAACTCACTTTAATAATAATTAACTATAGGGTTAATTCCTCAATCTATAACTCTCAGATCTATGATCCTAAAAGTTTTTACTTCACTTGCTATTGTCCGAACCGTGTCGACCGAGTCTCAAAAACCGAACTGAGGATCTCTCCCCTTACTAAAACGTTCGTAGCCGTGCAGGTCATCCCCTCTTTTGCTCTCTCTATCAAAAATTGTTTTCGAGGTAACCGTTGAAGTCACCTCGTCCTTCTGTATATCAAGCCCATACCATTCTCAGCGGTTTTTTGGCTGTCCTCTTTTTTCGAAACTAATTGTATCCCCTATAAATATACCGCGATCGAAAAACACGCAAGGTGACCACACGCGAGCGTGTCCTTGCAGAGCCTTTGTTGGTTCTGCAAGAACACGCCACGTTCACAAAAAAGGTCTTACCTTCCTCTATTTACAAAGAAAGAAATAACGTCTTTTATCGCGTTAATATCATTTCGCATTTACATATTCCCGACTCGCTGCGCTCGCGCCTCGCTGTAGGCAAACATTTCGCCATCGATTGCTTTTCCTACACTAAATATCAAATGTGGATACCGTAGTTTTACCTATCGGTAAACTACTTACAGTTTCTATTACCTATCTTGTATACTATCCGCAATTGGTTATCTATCGGTATCCTACTATACCGTACAGATTCCATTACCGACTCTCTAAATTTTCTAACTCTAATTTTGGCTTTGTTAGAAGTCTCACAGTCGTGTAAGTCAGTGACGACACGTATGTGAGACCACCCAACAACTCTGCCAATTTTCCGCCCGTTCCGCGATGTACTTTTCTTTAAATCGCGAAATTTCATTCGCGTTTCAGCTCGCCGTTTCTCCCTAATAGTCGTGCCCGACCTAAAACCGTCGAAACGATGAAAACCAGGGACCTCTCTATCGTTCGCTCGAGACGTACATATGTCTTTCTCTCTCGCAGTAAAATCGAAAATCTTCTCTCACGTATTTATTACTGGTTTTATGTCAAATTGTATTTGACATAAAATCATCTATTTTCCGCTCTCTGTTTTTTGTACTGCCTACTTTTTCGTTTTTCCGCTGTTTTATTTTTGCCCTGAAAGCCCGGGCTCTCCTTGTCTAGTGACTGTGACTCGTGTCAGTCTTTCTCGCTCATTGATTTATCTAAAATCTAATTTCACTCCTTTATTAGTGGTTTCGTGTCGGAGTGTATCCGACACAAAATCATTTATTTTTAATTCTCCACATTCTATACTGGCTACTTTTACGTTTTTTTGCTCTTAAAATTATTAGCTAAACCAGCTCGCAATTCTAAAAACTAACCTCGATGAGCTGTCGGGTTCTACGTAAAACTCGCCCTGTTCGCATGAATTTTCCTAATTCGTACTCTAAGCCCAGATATTTGCAAAAATATCTAACGCAATAGTTCTCTAATTTTTCTCCGCCATCTTTAATATCACAAATAGCCACGTGCTCGCGCCTACTTCTAGAACATCGCGCCGTCGATTTCCGACTTTCTCAACTCGGGATACCTTCTGTCGATACAGCAGGTACCTCGATCCGCGCTAATGTAGATAACATTTTTACCCTACTTCTATGTACCATTCGCGATCACGCTACCTGCACTGTAGGTAATGGAACCACCGTGGTTCTCGCCTCTTATAGCAATCATTTTCCTCTCTCTTTTCCAGCACTCCACTCAGGCTGTCGAGGACGGGGAGGTCCGGCAGAGGAGAAGAAGTCGACCGAGGACACCGCTTCCAGCTGCCTCCAGCTTCTCATCCACTGGTCAAGGAACCCTTCCGGATTGGCTCGTTGAAAGCATTTGCTCAGAAAAGCTCCAATTTCCACGGGGAATTTCCACTGTCAGTTCACCTTGGCGATGCGCTCCCACACTCCTCTCCCTCCTTTCCACCCCTTCCTCTAGGCCTTCCTGGAATGCAAAAGGAAACGAGGGAAAATTAACAGCTATTTTAGATCTACGACAATTAACAAAGGTAAGTAAGCAAACACTTAGCTCTTTTCCTAATTCTTTCTCTTTGCAGGTTCTCGCCGTGGGATGGAATTACCACCAACCATTCTGCTCTTCCGATTTTATCAGCAACTGGGCGATATACATCCTATATTGTGGACAACTGTATGCCCCCGCAATATGTTCTATTTTTGAAATTGCTATACCCTCACGCTCGCATAGGATACACTTTCGGATGTTCGTGCAACCATCGATCGAGTGTCCCTCTTCGCCGCATCTTCTGCAAATAACCTTATCGCTTTTCTTAGGACAACTATACGTGAGGTGACCTAATGCATGACAGTTATAGCATCTAACAACTTTCACCGCTAATTTCATAGAGCATCTAACGCATCCCAATTTAATATTATCCGATTTTTTCAGCACTAGCGCACATCTACCGGGAAAAGTGACAATCGCGGTCTTTGTACCGCCGTAACCGAAACGCATATGTCGGATAATAATTTCCTCTTTATTGACTTTCACTAAGGCCGCTAATTCGTTTAAAATATCTTCTCTATCTAGAGTAGGATCAATATCTTTGATTTCGAATGTTACCTTAGGTGAAAGTCTCCTAATCGAATATTCTACCCCCAGAATATCTCTCACTAATTTCTCAAAATGAAAACTATTCGCGTCTTTTTCTAATTCTATTAGCAGATCACCGCCTCTAGTTTTCCTGACCGTCCGTATATCAGCGATTCTAGGCCCCGCTGCCTCTTTGATTTTCATAAAAGAATCCAGAAACGACTTCCCTTGTGATACTTTTATCAATATCGCCTCGGGTTTCGGTGTGGGTGGAAACCTCTCTCTCTCTTCTTTTCTCCTACATTTTTCTCTAGCTGCCTCTAGCTCCGCTTCCTTTCTCGCTTCTCGTTTCAGCTTCTTCTCTTCTTTCTTTATCTTTTTCTTCTCGACTTCCTTCCATTCCTCTGCGTGGCCCACCCCACTGCTTTCCGGAATTGAAGTCGTCCCAGCCTCCCTTCGTTTGCACTCCTTGCTCGTCCCAGGATTAGCCGAGATTGCGGGTAGCAGGGCTTGGAGCAAGGATAGTGGACTTTGGGTTTCTTTGTCGGACATACGGGGGGGTTTAGGAGTGTTCCCTACTTTATCTATTTCCCTCTTCCTATCTAATTCTGAAATTTTACCTACATGAAATAAAACCTCACTGCACTTTGTTTTACAGTTACTCTCTAAATCTTTTAACCAACCCCATTCCATGTCAGGGCTATCCTTTACCGTATCTTTCACTAAATCATCCATCATATCCATCATATTCCCTAAAATTTCCTTGATCGAACATAAATGCCCCTCCACCCCCGTCCTTTCATCGGAATTTCTTTTCTCCCCTGCCATTACGCGTGGGAAAGCCAGGTGTTAATAATTAAAAATAAGCAAATTTGGCCTTTATATAAGGAGTTTGCCCTTTTTATTGATGTCCGATGAACTCAATTTAAAGAAAACACAATTGTCCACTTCTATATACAAAACAAAAATTATCGTAACTTAATACGCTCGCTGGTGAGTGTTACCTCGTACAAAATTACTTTTATCGCACGCTTCTAAATACAAAAACGGCGATAACTGCCCTACGGGTTGACCAAATTGATCCGCACCTACTTTAAAGTAATCTACTTTCGAATACCTATCCTATGATACCCCACACGGGGGGGTGTTCTCGCACTTTAAATTTTGAAAAGGGTGGAGGACCCTTTTCAAAATTTGTCTGATCGTTTTGAAACTTCGGGGTTGGATAGGTCTCGGAGAGTCCCACCAAATCCCTTCAGTAATCAAAACTCTAAATCTAACTTTTTACCCTACTACATATAAAAACTACCTTAAGTGTTATATTAACCTAAAATTTTTTTGTGCTGGGTCTTCCTAATTTTTGACGCCCTCTCAAACGAGTACCCACTCGGGGGGGTTCAAAGCAAAAATTAGGAAACCGAGCACGCCACGAAGTTCAGAAACTTTTTTTGGGGTCACGAAAAAAAAAATTATAAAAAATAAGAAATTTTCCGACTCCCAAAAAATTCTATAGAAATTAATTCTATTCTAATTGCTTCGGCTCCCCTCAATTTATCTAAAAATTGTCGGTAAGCACGAAAACCACTCTAAAATACTCTATTCGTATCCTAGCTTCGTATAAAAATACTTCCTACGGGGACACTATCCCCTCCACCTAAATTTTGGCACGGTAGAATCCTCAAGGGGGACCCCCCGCACTGCTCCAATTCTTTGGAATTTTCGAAAACCGACGTTTCCTACCCTAAATTCCGCAAAATCAAAAATTCCCCAATGAGAGCGACAAGGACAGCTCAATACACTTGGGGCTCTCTCTCTATCGCATTACTGATGAGCAGCCTTAAGGGTGCGCACTACTAGCTATCCTTCTCTGAGGATTTCACTCTCTCTCCAACGCATTACGGAACTGGAATACGGATTTCCCTATTCCTGTCCTTTTCGCACTCGTTTGAAAACTGTATACGCGTCCTTCTCGCACTCATACGCAAGGTATATAGTGTTAGAATGGCGCGTATCTCCCTTATTTTTGGGCGGATTCGGGATTTTCAAGGTGTTTTGAAGACCTTGAACACCCCTCTTCCTTCCTAGTATGGAATTTTCAGAAAATCCCCCACCCTTAGATGGACGAGTCACTAAAAACTAACCTATTTCTTACTATTTAAAAAACTTTTTATCCTCACTTATTTAGTAACTACTACTATTCCTAATCCGTAACTAAAAGAAATTCCACTACGTGTGAGTTCGCTTTTGTACTCGAGTCGACCTCAAATTAGAATAATTTACACCTTTGGGAGAGTATGGTAGGGATACAGGATGCCCTTACTTTCCCTCAGTCTTATATGCACTAAACGTGTCTTAATCTTTTCGGCTTTTGCTAACACGAACTTATGGGCCGAATCTCGCGTCAAAAGTTCGTGTAGGTTATGCCCCTAAATCTTATGGGAATTGTCCACGCAATTTCCGAACGAAAGCCGCACCGAGATTCCGTGTACTCCTCCCTTGCGATCACTTTGAATTTACTCAATCTAAATCCTCTTTAATAATAATTAACTATAGGGTTAATTCCTCAATCTATAACTCTCAGATCTATGATCCTAAAAGTTTTTACTTCACTTGCTATTGTCCGAACCGTGTCGACCGAGTCTCAAAAACCGAACTGAGGATCTCTCCCCTTACTAAAACGTTCGTAGCCGTGCAGGTCATCCCCTCTTTTTCAACCTAACCTAACCTAACCTAACCTAACCTAACCTAACCTAACCTAACCTAACCTAACCTAACCTAACCTAACCTAACCTAACCTAACCTAACCTAACCTAACCTAACCTAACCTAACCTAACCTAACCTAACCTAACCTAACCTAACCTAACCTAACCTAACCTAACCTAACCTAACCTAACCTAACCTAACCTAACCTAACCTAACCTAACCTAACCTAACCTAACCTAACCTAACCTAACCTAACCTAACCTAACCTAACCTAACCTAACCTAACCTAACCTAACCTAACCTAACCTAACCTAACCTAACCTAACCTAACCTAACCTAACCTAACCTAACCTAACCTAACCTAACCTAACCTAACCTAACCTAACCTAACCTAACCTAACCTAACCTAACCTAACCTAACCTAACCTAACCTAACCTAACCTAACCTAACCTAACCTAACCTAACCTAACCTAACCTAACCTAACCTAACCTAACCTAACCTAACCTAACCTAACCTAACCTAACCTAACCTAACCTAACCTAACCTAACCTAACCTAACCTAACCTAACCTAACCTAACCTAACCTAACCTAACCTAACCTAACCTAACCTAACCTAACCTAACCTAACCTAACCTAACCTAACCTAACCTAACCTAACCTAACCTAACCTAACCTAACCTAACCTAACCTAACCTAACCTAACCTAACCTAACCTAACCTAACCTAACCTAACCTAACCTAACCTAACCTAACCTAACCTAACCTAACCTAACCTAACCTAACCTAACCTAACCTAACCTAACCTAACCTAACCTAACCTAACCTAACCTAACCTAACCTAACCTAACCTAACCTAACCTAACCTAACCTAACCTAACCTAACCTAACCTAACCTAACCTAACCTAACCTAACCTAACCTAACCTAACCTAACCTAACCTAACCTAACCTAACCTAACCTAACCTAACCTAACCTAACCTAACCTAACCTAACCTAACCTAACCTAACCTAACCTAACCTAACCTAACCTAACCTAACCTAACCTAACCTAACCTAACCTAACCTAACCTAACCTAACCTAACCTAACCTAACCTAACCTAACCTAACCTAACCTAACCTAACCTAACCTAACCTAACCTAACCTAACCTAACCTAACCTAACCTAACCTAACCTAACCTAACCTAACCTAACCTAACCTAACCTAACCTAACCTAACCTAACCTAACCTAACCTAACCTAACCTAACCTAACCTAACCTAACCTAACCTAACCTAACCTAACCTAACCTAACCTAACCTAACCTAACCTAACCTAACCTAACCTAACCTAACCTAACCTAACCTAACCTAACCTAACCTAACCTAACCTAACCTAACCTAACCTAACCTAACCTAACCTAACCTAACCTAACCTAACCTAACCTAACCTAACCTAACCTAACCTAACCTAACCTAACCTAACCTAACCTAACCTAACCTAACCTAACCTAACCTAACCTAACCTAACCTAACCTAACCTAACCTAACCTAACCTAACCTAACCTAACCTAACCTAACCTAACCTAACCTAACCTAACCTAACCTAACCTAACCTAACCTAACCTAACCTAACCTAACCTAACCTAACCTAACCTAACCTAACCTAACCTAACCTAACCTAACCTAACCTAACCTAACCTAACCTAACCTAACCTAACCTAACCTAACCTAACCTAACCTAACCTAACCTAACCTAACCTAACCTAACCTAACCTAACCTAACCTAACCTAACCTAACCTAACCTAACCTAACCTAACCTAACCTAACCTAACCTAACCTAACCTAACCTAACCTAACCTAACCTAACCTAACCTAACCTAACCTAACCTAACCTAACCTAACCTAACCTAACCTAACCTAACCTAACCTAACCTAACCTAACCTAACCTAACCTAACCTAACCTAACCTAACCTAACCTAACCTAACCTAACCTAACCTAACCTAACCTAACCTAACCTAACCTAACCTAACCTAACCTAACCTAACCTAACCTAACCTAACCTAACCTAACCTAACCTAACCTAACCTAACCTAACCTAACCTAACCTAACCTAACCTAACCTAACCTAACCTAACCTAACCTAACCTAACCTAACCTAACCTAACCTAACCTAACCTAACCTAACCTAACCTAACCTAACCTAACCTAACCTAACCTAACCTAACCTAACCTAACCTAACCTAACCTAACCTAACCTAACCTAACCTAACCTAACCTAACCTAACCTAACCTAACCTAACCTAACCTAACCTAACCTAACCTAACCTAACCTAACCTAACCTAACCTAACCTAACCTAACCTAACCTAACCTAACCTAACCTAACCTAACCTAACCTAACCTAACCTAACCTAACCTAACCTAACCTAACCTAACCTAACCTAACCTAACCTAACCTAACCTAACCTAACCTAACCTAACCTAACCTAACCTAACCTAACCTAACCTAACCTAACCTAACCTAACCTAACCTAACCTAACCTAACCTAACCTAACCTAACCTAACCTAACCTAACCTAACCTAACCTAACCTAACCTAACCTAACCTAACCTAACCTAACCTAACCTAACCTTTTTTTTTTTTTTTTTTTTTTTTTTTTTTTTTTTTTTTTTTTTTTTTTTAACGTAGGAAAAACGCTTTACGCGTACCCCGCCCTCCTGGGGGAGAGACGGGGTTATGTGGGACTCGTCCGTTCCAGAAGGGACCGGACCTACCCACTAAAAAACCTACGGTGACCTCCCTGAGCTAATTTGGAGGTGGTCGGGATCTCGAAAACGAATGCGACCGACCACCTCCAGCCCCGGCTTAAAGCCCCAATCCCGGGGGGGAGTGAAGCTCCCCCCAATCAAAACCTAGTACTATTTGGACACCGTGCGGGTCACCCACACGGTGTCCCCCATCCCTGGGGTCGCTCGGCTGGGTGCCCCGAGCCCCAGCTCGAGACACCCGCGACCCCCGGCGACCCCCCTCCTCGCTCGGGGAAGAGAACCCAAAGGGTTCCCGCCCGGCCGAGGAGGGAGGTTTCCGCACGCGACAAGGAGGGGACAGAGGCGAGTTCCGGCTCGCGTCTGTCCCCTCCCCCTGTCCCACCCCCCTGGTCGACCCCCAGTAAACAAATAAATAAATAAATAAATAAATAAATAAATAACGTCAAAATAAATAAAACGTCAATAATAAAATAAAATAAATAACGTAAATATAATAAAATATAATATAATAAAACATAAAATAAGATAGTAAATAAATAAAAATAGGACATACACAACAAAACATAAAAAGGGGGGCAAAAAGAAACAATTATGGGGGGAAATAAAATAAATAAACAGTAAAACGATAAAATATATAAATAAACTTAAATAGAATAAAAGTAAAAACGTTAAAAATAACTAAAATAATTAAGGGGGGGGGTCGACCGGCAGGCCGCAACTTTATGGTGGGGGGGGATGGGATTAGTGCTCCACCTCGACCCCCCCGCGGCCTGCCCACCCCGGGGGCGCCTACTCGGCAGACCCCCATGGCGGCGATGGGAGTAACTAAGTAGTCCCATCGCCGCCACCACGTCTGCGGCCCCTTGCAGGGGGCCGGCGGCCTCGTCGGGGTCGCCCCGTCGAGGCCAGCCTCCTGGCGGAGAGGGGGTCGGCTTCCCTCTCCCTCTCCGCAGCCTCCTTCTGCGAGATTACAATCTCGCAGAAGGAGGCGAACGCTGCTC